>BJCN01319016.1:0-15629 GCA_018326445.1 Flaveria brownii
AAAGGTTAATGCAGGCAAAGATATGATGTGGATAGGCTAACAGTCCATGCGGCCAAGTTATTAGGTCAATGCGGGTCATAATGGGCAATGCGAATAGGTTAAAGGTTGGTGCGGATGACTAATGGCTAATGCCAATATCGATTAAACCTAGTTTCTAGCAATATATATATAGGCCTTACATATCTAGGGTTCATCACCAAAGATAGTATTCATAAGTTCTCCTTATCAAACAAGTTTGAACATCATAATTAACCATAAAAAAGTCAACTATACATGATAAAATCATGGGTTTAGTAAAATTAACTTGTATAAGTTTGCATATTAGCCCTAAAAGTAAGATAATCAATTAAATAAGAAGATCTATAACTCATCTATTTAAGCTTTCGAGCAAAACCATAGAACCGAGAGTTAAAACCCGTAATTTACACATGCACACGTAAAGTTTCAAACTTTATACAAAGAAACACATTATAAAAATCATATCAGCCTAGATCTAGCTCAGCTCTATAGGAAACCATGATAAATATCATACATTTACCAGTTCTTCAACTTTTTCCCTCTAGAATCGTAGGTCTCTCTTTCTCTTTAACTTTTACAAAGTTTAAGTGCATGAAATGAGAGTGCGGGGCAACCCTTTCCTTTTACACCCACACATGGGTTGATTTTAAATTTGTCCATCTTTTGCCCCTTGTCTTAAATTTAAGTCACTACTTTAATTTTTTTTTCTTTACTTTTTGAAATTTTGGGTGTTACATATTAGCAGCCATTCTCCTCTTTTTCTTTGGCCTCCAAATTTTATGATGTTTTGAAGGAACAAGTGTAGTTAGATAGGTAGCTGGTGTCCACAAATGTCTACCATTTATTAGACCAAGTGTTTGTTGATATACTTTCTTCCAAGTATCCAGCTAATATATATTTTTGAAACCCAACTTTCAGGGACACCAACTTCAACACCATGGGATGCCATGTTCCAATTTACGGCCACTGCATGCTTGCATGGCATGCCATATAACTCATATCTTCAGAAAGAAGAAGTCTCATGTCCAACATCTACTACACATCTATCTAAGGACCACTAACTTGATATTTGTTGTTTTATTCCAAAGGACTATGCATTGTGAGGCATCAATATTGATGTCAGCAAATGCTTTGGTTGCATTAGGTTTAAGTTACCGATCATTGTAACATCATTGGAAATTTATGATACGGAGTGAGCTATGATCTTATATGCAAAAGTGATTTTGATGTATTCAATAGCGTATTTTAAGATATTAAACTAGATTATGATCCTTGTTAAATAAATAACGTATATGGATCTTTGGATCAATACTTGGCATTCATAATTTGATATTATGATCTTAACCAAACACAAGACAATAATGCACAATTCAACCGTACAGTGAAAACCTATAAAGTAAACTAGACAGTGGTGATACAAAACTCAAAATTGCACAATACAAGTGACACACTAAAAATCTAGCACAAGTCAAGAGTAAAAAGTGTGGAATGATAAAAGTAAAAGTATTTAATCATATTTACCCTCCTTTTTATCATTTGAAAACTAAACAATGAAGGATTTAGAAATTTAATAAACTTACGTTAATAATTTAGCTGATACGAGATACTTCTTTTTCTTCTTACTATCACTGGGCATAAAGTCTTTTGATGAACAGAGATTTAAGTATCTCGTATCAGCTATTGGGATGATTAACTTTGAGTAGATTTTACTTAAAATAATGTCAAGATTATATTAAATATATGTGTGTCCTAATTTGTCTATATTATCATATACATAAGCCCAGATTCCTTTGGAATAAAAACTTTTCAAATGATATCGCTTAGAATTTTGGAAATTTTATACATATTTTCTTTGGGAAAACATTAAGTTTTCTTCGGACAAATATTATGTTTTCAAAACTAATAACTACTTAAAACACATTTACCTTCGGAAGAATTTATAATATATCTTCTAAAGTTTAAAAATGCTTCTAAGTACTTAAATATTTTTGAAGGACAATTTTTTTTCGAAAGCAATTAAGTCTTGAAAGATTTATTCGTTTGTGAACAAAACTTCTTAGTTTTAATCTCTTCCGAAACCAAATATGTCTCCGAAGTAAAAAATAATTTAAGTATTTTTCTTCCGAGGCATCATTTTCATAAAGCTCAGGAATATCTTCCGAAGTCAAAATTGGCTTAGAAAGTTTTATAAAACTTCAGAAGACAAATTACCTTCGGAAGATTTTCGAATTCCAAGAAAACTCCCTTTTTAGGCGTTCTTTTAGAGGTGCGACCAACATCCGGATTTCAAAATTTATCCTTATGCATTAACTTTGTCTCAAATCCATTTTATATATATACATCATCAATGTTTCCCCCTCTTTTATTTTCCTCTTCATCTACAAATCTCTCTAACTTAAATTCACCCACAAAAAAGTCTTTTTATGATGATCTGTTCATAAAGTCTTTTGATGAACAGAGATTTAAGTATCTCGTAAAAGTCTTTCATAAAAAGACTTTATGAACAGATCATCCCAATAGCTGATACGAGATACTTAAATCTCTGTTCATCAAAAGACTTTATGAACAGATCATCATATTATGCATTTCTGTTAAATTTGACTAGTTTTATAAATCCTATTTCAAAATTATCTCCAATCAAGTGATACCTGGTGTTGATGTGTTTTGTTCTTATATGCCGCACAGGGTTCTCTATGATAGAGATAGCATTGTTATTGTCTATATGGATGTGAGTCTCTTTGAAACTAAATCCGTAGATCAACATCGGATTCTAAATCCAAAGCACTTAAGCACAACAACTAGTAGTTGCAATGTATTTAGCTTTAGCAGTTGATGTAGACACATATGATAGTTTCTTGCATTGCCATGAGACTATCCTTCTACCAAGGAATTGACATCCCCAAGATGTAGACTTTGCAGTTATATTGAAACCATCATAATCACTATTTGTATAAGCATACAGATTGAAGTTAGAACTCTTTGGATACCAAAGTCCTAGGTTAGGAGCACCTTTGAGATATATAAGAATCCTCTTGACAATAACTAGGTGTGACGTCTTTGGGTTTGTCCTCTTGTTCTCACCAGTGTGTCAACATCTGCAATGATGTTTGTGTGTGGTGTGTGACTAGTGGATTCTGAGTTGAGGAATCGAAACAAATTGATTGGACAGATCCAAATTTGTGAAAATTTTATCTGCCAATAGAGTTTCACCCACCAAATCAGCAAACTTATAAAGAGAAGGTTGATCTAATTATTGTGTTACATCATTGATGTTGTCTTCCATGGAGTGGTTATCAGCATCAAGAAATTTTTGATCACTATGCCCCCAACCATTTCCTCCTACATTTGAAGCTCCTTTATTTGAGTTTTGTGTCTCTGAGCTACAATTTATATGCACCTTATATGTATCAGCTGAATTTGTCATGGTTGTGCTGATAGGAGCTCCATCTGCAGGGTTAGTTACCACTAGGCTGAAGTAGTCTTCTTGCTTGGTCTTCTTAGTTTAACTCTTAGGTTAGGGTCTCCTACTAATAAGTTACATATAGATCTTGAAACATATTCACAAGATTTGTTAAAATAGTAGGTAACTAAATCAAGATCAAACAGCCAATCATGATCAAAACCTTTCACACTAGGAGTGTGCTCATTGAAGGTCACACTGGCTGACTCCTCAACTACTCTAGTTCTGAGCAATGTTATTTGGATCAGATCGGATTGGCCTGTCCGACCAGTCGGACCGCCATTCGGCCAGGTGACTGATCTTATCTGATATAAATCGTTTTGTTTGCGCTGACCAGACAGTTTAACCCCAGTCGACGGTTGGACCAGGTTTTGTGGTTAGGTAGTTGGACCGGTTCTTTAACTGTTTTTTTAATTGGAAGCCATATGAAAAATAAAAAACCCTAAATCGCTTTTGAAATTCAAATTTTCCGTCCCTCAATCTTTCCATCCCTCGAACCAGTGAACCATAGCAGCAGGTCCATCCTCGAACCATAGCAGCAGGTCCATCCTCAAACCACAGCAACTCTCCATCCTCAAACTACAGCAGCCCTCCATTATCACAGTGGCAGCACCCCTCCATCGGCTACCTGCAGCAGTCTCCAACTCTCCATCTCGCGGCTCGCCTCCTTCCTGGTACTACAGTAGCCAACCCTCCATCATTTTCTTAGTTTGCTCCACTAGTTGTTCAATTTCAAGGTAGTTTACTTTGAGTTTGAAGGTTCGATTTCTAGTTATTCGCTAATTCTTATTTCAGGGTAGTTTACTTTGAAGGTTAGAATTTAGATGCTCTTGCAATGTTTGAACTTTGATGTTTGATGTGTCTCTTCTCAAGCTCTAAACTTCTTTTGTACACTGATATTGATGGTTTTAGAATTTAGATGTTCTTTTGTTGCAATGATTTTTGTATTTTAGAATTTAGATGTTCTTTTCTTGTAATTAATCTGAGTATATTACTTCTGTTAATAGTTGATTTTGTCTTGTGAGTTTTGAATTTTGATATGGCACTATCTACGAAGTATTAACTGATGTTGATGATTTTAGTTCATCTTGTAGATAGATTATGTATTCATTTTTGAATTGGTTGTGTTTTAAATTTTGATAGTGAATAGATATGCTTTGCACTAATATGCAAATTGGTTATGCTTTGAAGCTAATTTATTTTTGTTTTATCTTGTAGAACATGGATTCGACTTCATCACCAGATAAACAAACTGAAACGCAATCGAGTGTTCATTCAAGTCTTCGTTTGAAAACAGATAATGCTTGGAGATATGCTACTGAAGCTCAAGATGTATTAGGGAAAAAGTTTTTACTTTGTAGTTTTTATGATAAACCCGTTCGTGGAGGGACATTAATAGAATGAGGCAACACCTTGGTGGAGTAAAAGGAAATATTGTTGCTTGTTTAAAGGTTCCTACGGGTGTCAAGCTTCAAATGAGAAGTGCTTATGAAGATAGTTCAAAGAAGGAAAAACATGAAGAAACACCTAAGGTTAAAGCACAAAGTGCATGAGCTAAAAGAAAAGCTTCTTCTACTTTTGTAAATTTCACAATCTACTTTTGAACAAGGCATAAATGATTCTTCTCAACCTTCAATAAAATCAGCATGGTAAAGTAAAGAAAGATTACGTGATACAAACTCGGTTGTGGCTATGTTGTTCTATCATGCATGTATACCAATGAATGCTATTAATTCGCATATGTTTCCGATTGCAATGAGCAAAGTATCTTCTATGGCGCATGGGTATATGAGACCCTCTTATCATGCAATGAGGGTGAGTTTATTAAAAGATGCTAAGAAATCGTTGACACTAATATTAGAAGTTAAAGACTGTTATGGTCAAAAATAGGTTGTACAATAATGAGGTGATGGATGGCGTGATGTTAGACAAAAACCACTCATTAATTTCTTGGTATATTGACCAAAAGGGATTTCTTTCATTAAATCTGATGATGCATCAGGTGTTGAGGCTAATGCAGAAAACTTATGCAATTTGTTTGGGGAGATTGTTAAGATAGTTGGTTGTAGGAATGTTGTTCACTTTGTTACCGATAATGCTGCTAAATGCAGAAAACTTATGCAATTTGTTTGGGGAGATTGTTAAGATAGTTGGTTGTAGGAATGTTGTTCACTTTGTTACCGATAATGCTGCTAATTACAAGGCTGCAGGAGGATTGTTGTGTGAGAAATATCCATTGCTTTATTGGTCCCCGTGTGCAGCCTATTGTATTAATATAATTTTGAAGGATATTTTAGTGTTAACTTTCATGGCTGGATTAGTTCAACTTGCATCTATGGTAACTGTTTTTATATATAACCAGAAGTGGCCTTTGATTTGATTAAGGAAAAGATAAGGTTGGACATAAATCATACGTCCAGGTACCACTCATTTTGGTACAACTTTCATTGCATTAATAAGCTTGTATGACCATAAATCAGATTTGCAAGCTATGGTTACCTCTAATGATTTCAAGAAAGTATTAAAATTACCAAAAGCCAAAGACATGAAGCAGATTATATTAAATGATAAATTTTGGAATAATTTTTTGATAATTGTTAAGGTTATGGTTCCTGTTTTGAGGCTTTTGTGTATTTGTGATTCAGATGAAAAACCTTTACTAGGTTATGTGTTTGAGGGTATGAGCAGGGCAAGGAAAGGCATCATAGAATTATTCTGCAATAAAGAATGTAACTATAAGCAATATACCAATATTATTGATGCCTGTTGGGATAGAACGTTGCATAGGAGTCTACATGCTGCTGCTTATTGGTTGAATCCAGCTTTTTAGTATGATCATGAAAACAATATGGAGAAAAAGGAGGCGTTTAGAGGGGTGCTTGATATGTTAGAGCAAAAGCCAAATTTGGACCCAATGAAGCTTACATCATAATTATATCAACTTCATGATCAAGAGGGTGATTTTAGTCGGCCACTTGCTTTTGCTTTCGCAAGGACAACTCGTCCCGGTAAGATTACTTTAATGTTCATTTTTTCTTAATTATATTTTATGAATGTATTGATAGAATAATAATATACTATTTTAATTTTGTTAGATGAGTGGTGGAAATTGTTTGGGGGAGATCTCCCGGAGTTGCAATCATTTGCTATCAAAATTTTAAGTCAATCTGCATCTTCTTCTGGATGTGAATGTAATTGGAGTGTTTTTGAAATAATTCACATGAAAAAAAGGAAATGATTGGAGCATCAAAGGCTTTGTGACCTCGTATGTGTTCATTATAACTTGCTTCTTCAAAATAGGTATTATATAAATGACAATTATGTTATTTTTTATTTGTTTCTCTTATGTAAGATTTACAAATAACATTGATTTCGTTAGGAAAAATGAGAACAAAATGTCATTTGACACTGTGTATTATGAAAGC
Source organism: Flaveria brownii (assembly GCA_018326445.1). Classification (NCBI taxonomy): domain Eukaryota; kingdom Viridiplantae; phylum Streptophyta; class Magnoliopsida; order Asterales; family Asteraceae; genus Flaveria; species Flaveria brownii. Next base: position 6,904 of record BJCN01319016.1, read on the forward strand.
ATTGATAAAACTGAGTTTTGGGTAATTAATGAGGAAGAGGAAGGTGAACTTGATTATAATGAATTGGAAAATATGCTAAAAGAAGAGCCACCAAATAACATCGATGGTATGTCTTCATCACAAGCACATGAATTTGAAGTTTAGTATTTATTTATATACAAGTATTATGTGAAAATATATAATTGTATGATGAATGTTTAATTAAACATTGTCTTTCTTTTAATTATCGGTGAAGATATCAACAAAGATGATTTGTTTGTACTTGATGATGAAGTTGATAATGATGATGGTTTGGATGATCTTTAAGATAGTTACATTATGTTTGTTTAAACTTGTTTGTTTGAAGTTGATGGTTTGATTTGATTATTTTGCATAACTTTGGAAGTTTTCATTATGGTATCAGTATGGTTGAAACTTGGAAGTTGGATCATGGATGATTGGATGTTTGTTTGACATGATTAATCTATTTATAACTTATGTTTCTATTCGAAAATTTTTTGAAGTTATAAAGTTCGAATGTTTTATATAATAGTGTTTGACTTGGATTTAAAGTTCTACTAATTTTTAGAACACACACACACACACACACACATATATATATATATATACACATATATATATATATATTTATTTAATTATTTATTATAAATATTTATTTATTTATTTATTATGATGTCATCCGGTTCTTAGAATCGGTTCGACCTGTCCGACCACCAAGGCGTCCGGTTCGACGTCCGACCCGGTTTTGAAAACATTGGTTCTGAGATTGTATACTCTATAAGTCTTAGCTTAGGAAGAGTATCCAATGAAGTGTCCATCATCTGATTCTCAGCAAATTTGGCTACTTGATCTTTGGTTTTCAAGATGGTGCAAGGACATCCGAATGATCTAACGAAACCAATGAAAGGTCTCCTTTTGTGCCATAGTTCATAAGGAATCTTACCATGAGTCTTAACTATTAAACTCTATTATGCACATAACAGGCGGTGTTGACTACCTCTACCCAGAAGGTGATGGGCAGTTTCGAGTCAGATAGCATGTTCTTGCAGCTTCAATAAGTGTCCTGTTTCTCCTCTTAGCAACATAATTTTGCTGTACAGTCCTGGGAGTAATATATTGTCTTGAAATACCCTTTTCATCACAAAATATGTCACAGATTTTGTTCTTGAATGCAGTTCCTTGATCGCGTCTTATGGTTTTGACCTTGTGATCACATTGATTCTCAATTTTCAGAATGAAGTTCTTCAAGATGGTAAGGGAACCATCCTTAGTTCTAAGGAAGAAGACCCAAGCAAATCTTATGAAATCATCTGTTATCATCAAACAATATGAGGTCCTTCATAGACTCATTAAACTGATAGAGCCAAAGAGATCCATGTGTAATAAGTGTAAGGGTGTAGTGATGGAGTTCCTTTCATTTGCCTTGTGAGACACCTTGTGTTGCTTCCCTTTCAGGCATACAACACAATGATCATGACTTGTAAACTCTTTCTTTGGTATTCTAGTTACAAAATTATTCATAATTAATTTATTCATATTTTTAAAGTTTACATGGCATATTCTTTTATGCCAGAGGAAAGACTAATCACTATTTGGTTTAGATAGAAAGCAAGAAACTTCTCCCCAAGGAGATGTTTCCTTCAAATCTATATTGTACATGTTCCCTTTCCTGGGGACCCTGAGTAGAATATGCTCTTGAGGAAAGACCACGCCGGGCTTGAGAACAATGCATTCATGCTCAGTGAAGAGTATGTTGTGTCTCTGATCACAAAATTTGTATATACTCAGTAGATTATACCTAAGGCCCTTGACAAAGTTTAGCTTTTCAATGCTGAGCTTACCATTTGTGATCATGCCCCTTCCAGTAATGTAACCACCTGCATCTCTCCAAAAGCAACTGGCCTTCCATCATTTTTCTCACAGTTTTGAAGCAAAGAGCCATTGCCGGTCATGTGCCTAGAACAACCACTATCAATGATCCATACATTTCTCTTGGTGTTTAGCTGTTCCTACAAAAGAAAGAGATAGTTAGTTACATTTAAAAACCCAAACCTTATTTACCTTGGGCTTGTGAAAGTGGACTGAACCCAAGCCAAATTTCTTCCGAAGGCAAATTTTCACTTGTCTTCTTTTCCACTTTGGAGCTTCCGAAAGGAAAGGAGTTTCCTTCCAAAGTTGTCTTCTTTTTCTTTTTCTTTTTCTTCATCTTCTTCTTCATCATCTTCTTCTTCTTCTTAGAAGTCTTCTTCTTGGTAATATGGATTAACTTTTAGAATTTTAGATGCAATCCTTGACAAGATGAGAAGTACTGATCACGGGGTAAAAAAATAATGTCTAATTAACTTAAAAGCATGACTTTACATTATGATTAGTGTGGAACAAGTTCATATTGTTGGTGTTAAGATTTGTAGGAATTGGAGTTAGAAAAGGATTCTTTTGAGGAAAAAGGAGCAAAGGACGAAACTACAAGGGTTGAAGCTGAAAATAAAGAAAGTTGCAAAAATGGTCCAGTAAACCCTATACCGGCTTATGATCCGTTGGGTATGGGAGTATCATACGCCAGTCAACGTATTGGCGACGTATTTGTGGGCATATTTGAAGAAAAAACCAGAAATTTGGGCATCGGAGTACAGGGTTGGGCGTATGATACGCCCAGGGTCGGTGTATCATACGCCGGTCTTCAACAAACCTTCTAATTTCATGGATTTTCAAGTAATTTAAAGATAAAACAAACAAACAAACATGTCGAGTAAATCCTACCCAAAAGCAGGGTCTGGGAGGGGTAGGTGGTGGCGAGTCTTTCCTCTATCTAGAGAGATATATAACCGCTTCCAAAAGAGACCCCTGACTCGAGGACGATAGCAATCAAATTATATAGCATGCAACATAAGAATCATCATCAATCATCATCATTTCAAGATTGAATAAGCAATGAAGACCATGAGTGGCTAAATCATCTAGGTTGCTTTTGGGTGGACGGTTCTTATCAAGTGAAATGGATAGTCTTGCTTAGGGTTTCTATGTTACATACTTTGTGATTAAATGTAATTAAGGCTTTAGTTGAGTTAAACAGTTTGTGTAAAAAGAAAGTTATTTGCTTTATCATCTATTTTCGGTTACCTTGCATCGTTAGATTATTAAGAAAAGTAGATAACGTGATACAGATGAATTGATAACTTTGTGAATGAATGAGTCTTGAAACATTGTTCCTTGGTTATCACTTCAATCAAAAGCCAAAGATCTTGAGTCGTGTTATGAAAATACATCTGATAAACCATTGATCTTGTAGAACTTGAAACTCGAAAATGATTATTTTTTATTTTTTAATCAAATTGGTTTTAAAGTTCCTTGCTTTATGCATGTGTGATCATTAACTCATTCAAAGTTTTTAGTAGGTTCAAAATGGATCGATATGTGATGATATTGTAATGTAATGATCAATATAAACACAAAGTAATCAAACACAAGCAAATACTTCAAAATTCATAGCTGTTTTCATTGATAGTAATTGAAAATGGAAACAATGTGTAAGGTGAATAATATCAGAAAGTCTAACTGTTGCAAACACCTGCAAAATACACAAACTATCCTATTTATACTAAAAATGAAAACAAAGGAACATATTTACAAATTAGTCCTTACACTATTACAAAGACAAAAATGACTACTGCTAATCTTCAAAGAAGCTTCAACAATACTCCCCCTAAGATTTGCATTTGTCTTTAGTCAATTAGGAAGTCTCCAGGTTCTTCTTTGACTGAGAACATAGGCTTATTTATATATATCTCTAATTTCTTTAGTGCTTTCTGAATAGAAGACTTGAATTTTGATGCCAAAATGATTTGCTCTGGCTTTGATTCATTTGTTTTGATCTCCATCTTTTCCATCACTTGTAATGTTTCTTTTGATAATCCTGCTATGTCAACATTTGCATATAATTCAATTGGTTTTGAATAGTCACTTTAATGAATCTCCAAAACACCTTTGCTTAAATCCTCATGAATTCTATATTCTTGATATCCTTCTTGATAATATTTGCATATGCAAGAGCTTTCCTCAATGAACTCCATAGCCTTAATCATTACTTTGATCACCATCATGAAATACTTCCTATCATTATCAGCAGCCTCAGAAGATACTCTTTCAAACTTTTGATTAGACAAAAATGAGATATAACTTGGATGTAAGAGTTTTAGCTCAAAAACTCCAAATAAACTAATCATATCCTTATCCCAATTATCTGAATTTCATACCAGAATCAATTGAAATGAATCAGCATGGTAGAACCATCTCAAATTTGGCTTAGAAGTTTGAGTACCATCTATCACTTTCAATCTAGGATTTGTTACTTTGTCAACATATATGTCACTAAATGACTCCAGAAATCCTTGTTCTACTGCTGAACTTGAAGCACCTTTCTTTCTTCTCTTCAAATTCTTAAAATATTCTTTATCTTCTTGATCATATCAGGTTCGAAGAAATGATGCCATTCTAGAAATACCCCGATTAAGAAGTTTTACAAAGTTTTTCTCCTCTTTGTGCCTTTGTAGGATTGATCAATGGCAATTTATGCAATTCCTTCAAATCTTGCACAGGCAGAGCAATGATGCTAGAGTAAAAATGATAAACATCACATATAGCATTTACTCCCTTAATAAAAAATGCATCAAATACTTCATCATGTTTCCATGCTATTATTTTTACTTCCTTTGTTTTGTTTGGAACAATCATTGCATTCAATAATTCGGAGATTGATTGACCTGTTTGCAATACATTTTGAAAAATGTCTCTAATAGATCTAGCCTTGTTCCACAGTTGTTTTTGATCAACTGAAATATTATAAGCCTTTTCTTTACTGGCTGGGAACATATCCATCAACTCCTTCCTCCTTTCATGTGATATTTTCACTAACTCCATTGACTTTATCTTTATGAGGTTTCAAAATTCTTGTTCTCTTTGTGATTTCAAGGTATTGAGGATTATCAGTGTCAAGCACAATCATTCTATTGTTAGCTTCTCAATTTCTTAAAAAATACTTACTGAGTTTCTCAATGAAGTTCCCTGCAATCTGTTTAGCCTGTTTATAGGATAATTTCTTGATTGTAACCATAACTTCAATAAGGTAATACTCATATCATCTGGATTTGGATGGTGTAGCTCTGACATCGAAATGTCATTAACATTAATACTTTCATTCAATGAAGTCCATTCTCCATGCTCTAAACTAATTTCATTTGGATCAGCAGGAGCAGAGGACTCAGCTAATAAGCATTTTTCATACTCCTTATTTATTTGAGTCATTCTCAGACCATCTAAAAATACTCGATTGTACTTTTTGTTTACTAGATAATTATACCTTTCAGCAAAATCTAAAGGTATGTCTTCTTGAAATTCTCTGACAGGAGATTCAGTAATATCATGTATATCTTCATCTTTTAATACTTCATCATACCAATCATCTGGAAAGTCAAGTCTATATCATGTAAAGCTTCAATTTGCTTTTGGATATCACTATCATCCACATTTAATGCTTCATCAATAGACTTTTGCATTTTTGACTTTGGTTCAATTGATGATTCAGTCATAGCTTCATCAACTTTCCTTTTTCCTTTATCTGCTTATGATATTCTTTGAATCATGATTTCTTGCACTTTAGGTTAGGTTTCTTCCTCTGATGGTAAAACATCAGGTTCTGTTGATTTCTCTTTCAAGCTTTCTTTCAATTTCTCACATTCATCATTCAGTACTATTAAATTTTCTTCAAGCTCATTCATCAACATATCTTTCTTCAATGATTCAGCTTTCAACATCTCATTCTCCTCTTTCAACTTCTTTATAATCTATTCTTGTTCCTTATTCACTTTTTTCAATGAATCAAGCAGATCAACATCATGTACCTCTTATGTTTGGACACACATATTTTGTGTTGTTTTGGGTTGAGACTCTTCAGATATTAATACTTCTTGAGTAGCTTGAATAGGTAAGTCAATAATAGGTGTAGAACTTTGAAAGATTGGCTCTGACATCATTACATCAGTGTAATCAAAGTCAAAATTCTATTGTTGATCAAGTTCTTCATTTACATTTTCATCAATCTCATCACCAGCATTAGTTTCTTCATGCACATCATTCATTTCCTCATTCTCTTCCTCTTCATTGACATTCTCATTCACTTGATTTGAAATTGTTTCTTTATTATCTACTTCTTTGTTAGCTTCAGCTACATTATCATCACCATTATTATTATCATCATCATCACTTGATGAAATTTCATCATTCTCAGGTTCATCATCATCATCATCAACTTCTTCATCTTCAGACTCAAACACATCTTGAATAACATCCTCAATTAGATCAGTTGAATCTATTGGAGCATCCTCAGTCAAATGAAAGTGGTCTTCATTGATATTCACATCATCTCTTGCAACATTTCTGATGTAATAAAAAATACGAACATTCTAAGCACCAGTGATCATTGCTAATCATTTATACACTATCTCATACATGTGTTCAAGATCAAATCTTTCTCCACTAACTCCATATGCATGAAAATCAGGGTTCTCTTCATTTATGATCACCTGTAAAAATCTAGGATATATCAAGTACTTGTTTCTCTTCCTTTTCTCCAAATTGTGAGCAAATCCATTAAAAATCCATTTAGCCATATTGAATCTTTTGTTTGTGGCTAATGCTACTATTAGAGATGCTATGTCAACAGGAAATGAATTCCAATCTGCACTCTTCTTTGACATGTAGTGTTGAAAAATGTAGCATAACAACTTCCAATCATTGTACACCCTTGCTCTAATAAATTGTTTCTTTGGAAAGTTGTCTGGATGACCCATTGCCATGAATGTCTCTCTACATTCATTGAATGAAAGCTTAGCTAAGTCTTATGGGTCATTGTTTCCCAGTCTAAGAGCATTCCTTATAGACTGTTCGAAAACTTCTATCATTCTCTAATCAGTGATAAAACCTCTTAAGGCTTTCCTTCCATCATCATCACTGTCTATTTAAGTTGTTCTCCAAAATTTCTTTATTAATCTTGCATATATGACTGGCCTTACACACATAGCATATACATATTTGGTTCTCAATAGGAATCTAATCATGTTTTCATATCCCACTACATCATTAACATCTTCATTTAAGAAGGCTGCAAGATTGTGCTTTGGCTCAAATTTTAATTCTGCCATCTATTAAACACACGACGAAACAGTAAGAATAAATGAATAACAAAGATTTAATTCTTATTCTGAATTATCAAATTATTTAGTGATTTTTAAATTTTTAAAACTTGATGAATAACACATAGAAAATTTTGTAAGTGTTGAACACACTATACCATAAGAACAATGATATTCAAATTCAAGTTTTAAAGATTTAAAAACTACTAAACATTAACAATCTTTTATAAAATCAATTGATTATTTGAATTTTGATAATTCACAGCTTTATTTTGATTAAAAATTTAAAATGACTTTTCATTTCTTGTGTTCTTGACTGTCGACTGATGAACACCAAATCATCAAGAACAAAGTATGATGAAATCCTATTTTGATTAACCCAAACTGAATCACAATGTGTATTAACAACTCATTAATGTTCAATTTTGATTATTATCAAATATTTGATTCTCAATTTTTGAATTTCATCACTTGTTAGGGTTCATACACCTGAATAGATTTTGAACACCTAATCAAATGCTCTGTTTATGTTCTGAAATTTGATGTTTTAAGCATAACATGATGTTTGAAATCAATGATTTACCTATTTAATTCAAAGATTAAATGGAAATCAATAAACACTGAGATATTGAAGTAATCATATAAGCTAATAGAACAGGGAGTTTTTGAGTTTAGATGTCAAAATGAAGAATTCTACCATGTTTTGAATATATATAAGTGTAAAAACTCTTAGGCGCATGACCACTGGTAGGCGTATGAGTACTATTGAGACGCATGAGACTTAACCTCATGAGCATACTTGGTCACATTTTCTCAGAAATACCTTGGACGCATGAGAACTATTCAGGCACATGGGCAGTATTCAGACGCATGGGTTTAGGTGCATGAGCACTATTTTGGCACAATGGCACTACTCATGCGCATGACCTTGACAAAAACACCTAACACTTGGTCAATTTCATGAAACCTCAGTTCACATTAGACCTGTTTAGGTGCATGAACCTTTCAAGTATCCACACCTAGAAATATTTCAACCTTGGTACTGTTTAGACGCATGACAAATGTTCATGGTCATGAAGTTGAACCAAAATGCACAACACTTATACAAATTTCTGAAATTTCATCATACTCCTGAGATGGACTTTTTGGCAATGTTCAGGCGTATGAGAACTTTCCGTACCTTGGAAATTTTAACAAATTCATCAAATCACTATTTATGCTTATGAACACTATTAATCAAACACTTTGACTTTTACTTATCACACATTATTCAAATGTCAAATTTTCAATTTTAATTTTCAATCAAGCACAAATTTATATATATATGTATGTATATATATACACATATATATCTATATATTCATATACATATATATATACATATATATATATATATATATATATATATATATATATACATACATATATATATATATCCATCTATGTGTACATATACACATACATATATATATATACACATACATATACATATACATATACATATACATATACATATACATATACATATACATATACATA
>BJCN01319086.1:0-10877 GCA_018326445.1 Flaveria brownii
TCCATCGGGCGCAACTAGCCGAATCATCTTCTTGCAACACACGATGTTCGCCTCATAGGTTGCTAACCAGTCCATCCCTAGTAACTACATTGAATCCACCTTGGGACATCACATGTAAATTGGCAGAAAACCTATAGCCTTCTAGTTCTACGGCACAGTCCTCTATCATATTAGTAATTCTAGTAGACTTACCAATAGCAGTTTCTACCTCGAATGGCTCATAATACTTCTACTACTAACAGACAACTTATCACGGAAAGTTGTAGAGATAAAACTCCTACTGGCACCAGCATCAAATAATACAAAGGCACAAGTTTGGTTTACTATAAACACACCTAACATGACATCGGGGTCCACTCTGGCCTCCTCCTGGGTCATCATGGAAGCTCTAACACTTGCCTTCTGCCCTCCTTCTTCAACCTTCTTCTTCACCCCAGAACTCTTGGCCCTTGGCTTCTTACAGTCCTTGCTCACGTGGCCCTCCTCGCCACAGCAATAACACCTCAACACTCTGTAGTCTCTAGCAATATGGCCAGGCCTCCCACACTTGAAGCATACGTTCAATCCCAACCTTCACTCGCCGGTATGGTCCCTTCCACATTTACTGCACTTCCTCAACCCTGAGCTTGATGTCACCCTATGATCATCCATCTTTATCTTTTTGTTGTTTGGAGTGAAACCACCACGTCCAAACCGATTCCCGTTCTAATTCTTATCACCACCACCTGTCTTCTTCGCCTCCACCACCGTCTCCTCTCGCTCATCATACAACCTACCTGCCAGGTCTACAGCTGATCGAAAGGTACTTGGTCGAGCAGCAATCAAATGCCTACGTATATCAGCTGGCAACCCCTGAACATACCTCTTAATCTTTCTTGATATCGGGGTCACCTGATCAGGCACCAGCCTTGCCATCTCATTGAATTTGGTGGTATACTGTTGATGCATCATAGTTCCCGCTTCCAGTTGCAAGAAATCCCTCTCAATCTTGTCCAACTCCCTGTGAGGATAGAACTCCTCAATCACCAACTTTTTTAGTTCTGGCCATCTCATCTTTCCAATGGCCTTGCTGCCCTCGGACTAGCCAATGTTGTCCCACCACCACAAGGCCGAGTCCATTACGAATGGGTGGCAAACTTCACCTTATGATCCTCTTGACACTCACAGATGTCAAGCACTGCCTCCATCTCCCTCACCCACCGGTGAGCAGCAACAGCAGCATTGTCGTTCCCATCAAAAGTCGGGGGCTTGCATCTCTGAAATGCCCCATAGTTACATCCTCGTGCAGTTTCCTGCACCGCTTCCTCCTCCTCCTCCTCACTCGAGACAATCATCTCAGTCTCCAATCACTCCCTTTCCTCTCTTCCGGTGGTCCTTCTCCTCTCTTTCTTCTCGTCTTCTCTTACCGCCTTGATCACTTCAGTCATTACAGATGGTAGAATCGTCTGCATGACTTGATGGACTTCCTCGACCACCGCCTCTTTTACCGAAGCCCTTAAGTTCGCACTCTCATCACCAACCTCCTGGTGATGTACCTCGGGATCTTCATGGGCCCTCTCAGAAGTCTTGGTCTTATTCCTAGTAACACGTAATTCAGCACCTCGTCCTCCATGTGCTCCACCCCTAGAAGCCTTAGATGATCTACCTCCAGCCATTTTCTATCACTATAAGATTCAAACACTAACATGGTCATTCAAGGTAATAGCTTAGTTTATGTTAAGTATGGTAAGTCCCTAATTACAGTGGCCAGTTGTGATTAGCCACTTACTTGACTCTTCACACCCTAAGCATTTCCTATCATGACTACGCCGGTATCTAAACCTACTAAGAACACATAAGTCAAATAGCACACACACATAATACTGGTTAACTTTAAGAAAATAAGTTCCTAATGACACTTAGCTACTCGGGCTGACATCCCTCCATTGATCCCATTTTTAGTTTAAGTTTAGGTTTTGAAAATATTTACCCAATTCTCTTAAACTTTAGCTCTGATACCAACTTGTAAGGCCCCGGTCCTGGGCACCTCACAGTTGGTCATTCATAGCACTAAACATACATAATATTATACATTTCTTAAAACATTGCAGCGGAATTACATTAACGAAAACCCATTCATTTCATTTATAGTTACTGTTGTTAAGCAATACATCATTGTTCATTAGTTACAAAAAGATTGTTTAAATGCATTACCAAACAACAATATCATCAAAACATGAATGGATGTCAACCTTGTCCCCCCGAGTAGTTTCACCCTCATGCCATCCCCGGCAATATTTACCTGCCAACTGAAAATGTATAAAAGTCAGCGTTGTTGAGTGAGTTCTAGTTTTAAAAGTATTAAAATACCTTGCACATGAAAATATCTTTTTAGTAAAATACCTCCTATACTTTGGTATGTGATCACATATCATACATACATCCAGGTAATACTTTATTTCTTCCATTACTATACGTGTTCATTCATTTCATACTTTTATCATTATCTTTAACTTTCTTAGGGACCAATGTGCAATACCCCGAATATTATGCACAAAGCTGATGTTGGGCCTGTGGTCTATAAATAGACCACGAACATTGTGCACTGAGCTGACCCAGTCACCAAGGGTATGCTACGAGGGTCCCTGTCAGTCTCAATGACTAACCCTGCATGCATCCTTCAGGTTAGCTAAACCGCATACAGTTGAGCTAAGGACAACATGGTCGTGCACCTCCTATTCATTTGCTTGCAAGACTTTCATTCTTTCTTTTATGTTCCACTTTTCTTTATCATTAAACTTTCACTTTTATTAATGATAATACTTTACGTATACGACCATAAACATACCATGTTAAGTCACATAATAATAATTTAATATGGAACATAAGGATAACTCATCATTATGCATAACATAAGCAATTATAACTCTAAGGTCAAACTAAGGTCAAACCCTAATCATTCTGTTTTCTCCGAAAATTCCAGCAAATTTCTAAGTGTTAGGCACATGAGAACTATGCAGGCGCATTAGGCTTGTTTAGGTGATTTTCAACTATGCGGGCGCATGGACTTTAGGCATTTCAACACTTAGGCGAATGAGCCACTTTCGGCGCATGGGCACTATTTGGGTGCATGGGGTATACTTAGGCGCCCAAGCCTAAAACTTAGGTGCATGAACTACTGTTCAGGCGCATAGACTTAGAATTAGAATTTAGAAGGCCTTTCCTAGGCGCATGAGTGTACTGTTTGGGCGCATGAACCCTATTTGGGCGCATGACCCTACTTAGAACTTTTTTCTAAGGAAATATTTAGGCACATGAGCCTTATGTAGGTGCATGACCAACCTTTTTGACATATTTGTAACATATTTTCTGTCCCAATCATCATATCCTCTTATTCTAAGCTTATTACAACCTTTCTAAGCATAAACATCACATAATCAACCATAAAACGTCATCATATAAGCATAAAACACACGGGTATACATGCATAATAATTATAAAACCATTTTAATACATTTTCAGCCATAAAAACATTTTTAAGACATGAAAAAGACAGGGTCTAGAACTCACCTTGTGTAACAAACACACGAAACTCCTCAAAACCTACTTGTATACGAATTCAAACACCTAGAATAGACAAAACAAACACCAACGCACATAATACACTTAATAATCGGTTCTGATGGATGAAACCACGAATAAACCGAACCAATTATCACCAAAAACACTTACCTATGGAGATTCAGCCCTTGTTTCTTCAAAAGTCTGAGAGAAACTTCTGTTTTTCTCTTCTTCTTGCTTTTCAGTCGAAAAGTAGTAGTTGTAAGCAAGCATGGGCGGCCATGCTTTAAAAAGGTGGAACTTTTGTCTTTTGTGTACCATTTACACAATACTCCCTTTGACTTTTGTCTCTTTTTATTTTCTATTTGACACATTTCCTTTCTATTTATTTTTGACAAATTTTCGGGTGTTACAAAATATATAAGAACATAGACGAGCTATAGAAGAATACTACTTTAAGGAGTAGATGGAAATAGCCTTATGACCTTTACTTTTGATTTAGTTATACATGGCAAGTTGAAATAAATATACCTATTTTATTGTTATTCATGTCAATGAATGGGTCAATTTTATTACATACATGGTTTTACCTGTTTTGTTCATATTTAGTCATCACGACCAGCACCTTTTGTCAGTGTGTGACAAATGTTACCTGTATAAGGCCACTTAGGATATTTTCATTATGGATTTCATCAAGTGTTGAATAAGGTTTGACTAAGTATTAATGTATGCTCAATATGAAGTACTATATAATGTTCTATGTTACATGATAATATGAAAAATAGCTTACAAAGTATTACTTATGTTAAAGTGGAACATTAAATATGAAAGGAGTGATAGTGAAACCTAATGAAATATTACATGGGCCCTAATGATGAATAAAAAGCCTTGTAAGCATAAATGGACTTTATTTATATGAGTTAAATGAAACAAATGGACCCTATTAATGAGCAGGTTGCGTGCCTTATAGTGCGGGTCAACTGTCAGGGGTTAGCTACCACTTTATATGTGTACTTGCAGGGGTATATGGTACTTGTTGTCAATCGTATGTTTGGGCCTTGCCTTATGCAAACCCAGTTTATGAAAAATGATATATAGTAAATGCAAGAAAAATAATGAAATCGATATTGAGGTTATGAAATTCAATTTTACTTATATGAAAGATAGATGTGTGTTCATTAAAGGAACTGGCTTTATATGTATATTAGTTGGTAGGAAATTATAGATGCTGGGGATGGCACAAGGGATTGGAGTCACTTGGCAATTAAAGACTTGCACCCATGTTTATGAAAATACGTTATATCTTGAAATACAATGTTAATGTTTTAATTCAAGAAAACAATCTTAATTTTTGACAAGTATGTTATGAATGAAAGGAATGATCTATGTTCTTTCTGCTACAATGTTTGCTATCAAAATATTGTATGGATTATTATTATGATTGACCAACTATCAGGACTTTTAGGGTTAGGGCCAGACATGATATAGACTAAAAAGCAAAATTAAAACCACCTACGTGAACTTAGTACCTGCAATTTACGCTCAATTTCATTACAGTTATGGTTTTTTATCAGTTTGGAGATAATTTTCTCAACCCTTACCATAAAAGGTCGAACTTTTTCGCCTAAGAATCAGCATAACTTCCTCATAACTTGAATTCAAGGATTTCACCTAAAGGATTGATCTAGAACACATTGACTGGGTGTGAGAATGATGTTCTCTGTTGTTGAGAAACAACAAGGATCAAATATGATGATTGAGTCAGTGATTATATTGCGGAATCATACAATCACAGAACATTGAATGCAAGGAATACTCATAAATGCACTTTGTATTGATTAAGATGAACAGTTACAATAAATGCTAGGGTTCGAGCACTATACAGTAACAAAACACCTTGTGGACAAAAGATTGAATATTCTGATTGTCTAATGTTAGTCAAAAGTCACCTCACATACGAGGTTTCTATTCTATTTATAGGCTGACAAGAAGCCTTTACAAAATACTAAATTACCCCTGTACTATAATCTAGTCTAAGTACAAATGGTCTTCATCAGCATTTGTTGTTGTTCATCCGCATTAACTAATACGGATGTGTTGATGTTCATCAACATTGGTTTTTCGTCTATTGTATTAGTGTTTGGTCATCAGCATTGACAAATGGGGATGAACAAACACTTGGCGCATTGATGTTGAGCATCCGCATTAGTTGATGCGGATGTGTAAATTCTTTGTCAGCATTTGTTTAGCTGTCCGCATTTGTTAATGCGGAAGAACAAACACTTGTCAGCATTTGTTCTTTGGTCATCCGTATATACAAATGCGGATAGCCGACAGTCTTCTTTTGTTGATTCAGATTCTTCTTGGACTTAGGGAGATTTCATCAGAACAACCATTATCCACACTTGAATTGGCATGCATGATCCTTTCACGTTCCAATAATACTCCCCATAAGGATTATACATCCTAGGAACTTCAAGGGTTTGGTGGATGAGGTTGTGAGGATACTGGTGTGTCTTGATCAGCAGGAGGAGATGAAGCTGGAGCTGGGTCTATGTATAAAGGATCCAGGATGGCTTTGATCATGTTGGAGAATTGTCTTACATCAGTCCACTTTTCTCTGCTCAATACATGGATCTTCATTTGGCTCATAGTGTGAATGGCTTCAATGGGCAGCTTTTTCAATGAGATAGGCTCCCAGAAGGACACAGTTTACAACCCATCTCTATAAATCAGTAAAGATCCATCCACATCTACCTCCAGCTTCACAATATTCCCAAATTACAAAGGAGTCTTCTTCTTCCTCCTCTACTCTCTCTTTTGTATGATTCTGTCATAGGCCATCCTCAGGAGTTTGATACATTTGAGAAAGAATTGCATATCAGCTTCTCCAAGCTTGTTATTGATATCTCTGAAGTGCCTTGTGTAAATGTAGTGGATATAGGATTCATCAAGCAATCTTACCTCATATCCACTAAATAATATGATTTATGCCCCTTCTTTTCCTCCCCATTTTCTTTCAATCACCAACTCATATGTCTTTTCATCATAATAGACATTTGAGATTGGTGTGGAGGAATGAGTTCCAGCTACCATCTTTCTCTTCAATGATTCAGTAGGCTTCACCTTGAGCTCAGGGAACACCACTTCTTCAGCTGGTTTTGTCTTTTTCTTCTCAAGAGGGTTAACAAAGGATCTATCTTTCCTCATACAGATAGCCTTGAGATATTTAAAGTTATCTGTTCATTTAAACATCCTCATAATATCTTCAAACTCATAACCCCTGAACATAGCCTTATGATTAATCAGTCTTAGATTTGCTAGTTCTTTTAGATCATGGATCTCTAGGGAGTTCACCAGAGCAGAGTACTCTGTGAAGAATTGGACTAACCCTGAGATCCTTTTGACCATAAACATGTTCCAGTCACTGTCATACTTCCAGGAAATTATCTTCAGATCAGTCTTGGCCTGGGGAGTAGACACACCTCGGATCATCTCTGCAGTGGTGAGCCCTTCATGAAGCTCTAACTGTGAAGGTTCAGCAAACCACTCAGGATATCTATGCAAAATAGGTGCCAAAGAGTCATGATCTCTATGGGTGAGCTGCATGTCTTGTGCTGAAACTCTGGATTTAGGCTTTTGTCTGGTTATTTCTTCTTTCATTTTCTTCAGCCTTTCTTTCTTCTCATTGATCATCCTAAGGATAGCAGCCCTTAGAGAATTAGTCTTCATATTTCCTACTTTTCTCTTTATGAATCCTTGATCAGACAGATAGTCCTTCATTTCCCTATCAGTCATACTGTAGGGATTAGGATACAGTGGTTGAGAAGATGTAGTCTGCTTGGCCTTTGAAGAGGATTTTAACACAGGAGCTTTGGGTGAATGAGACTTTTCATACTTAGTCTCATGTGAGGGTCCAACAGTTTGTTTAGCGTTTCTTCTTCAACTATCATCCCCTCATAAGTCAACCCGAATACCTCATCAGGATCATATCCGTGGTCAATAAAAAATATGGCTTTCACCATCAGATCATCTGACTTGGCTTTCTCTACCATCTCATGTACTGATGGCTTCTCCTTTTTAGGGCTTTCCCTACCTAATGGTTCATCAACCACATAGCCACTCTCTATCTCTCCTTATTCCAGATCAGTAATTTCAGGCTTCTTTTTCAATTAAGCTTTAGCTTTTCATGTTCTTCTAAGAATTCAGCAACGGCTGCAAGGCTACGGGGATCATCTTTCTGCTTTTTCTTGAATGGTTCTTCTTCTTCGATTTGTCTTTTTCCCTAGGCCTTTTCAGCTAAGTATTTCCTCTTCTTGGAGTATGTTTACAGTGTTGGATCAGAAGAGGTTTCAGCCTTTTCAGCTTCTTTGGACAGTTTCTCAGTTTCTGTCTTTTCTAATTCATCAACTACAGTAGCTGCTGATTCTTCTCTTTGTTATTGTTCTTCATATAATTTTCTAATTAGCTCCTTTTGTTCATCAGATAGAGATACAACATGCACAATTGGTAGACTCAATTCCTTCTCAATTGGGACAAGAGATTGAGGAATGACCACTATTGGTTCAGTACATTCCCTCTGATTGATTATGAAATCCCACAAATCATCATCTATAATGAATTCTTCTACAGTAAAGAAGTCGAGAGCTTTAATCATATCACTGAATTCTGACTCTTCAATGTGAGTTTTTTCTTGTTTGCTTGTATAAACCACCATTTCCAAGCTGGATTCATCATATTTAGTTCCACTAGTTTCAGTCTCTTTTTCAGACTTAGTGAACTTCATCTTTTTAGCATGTGGGGAGTCATCATCACTCTCCCCTGATGAACCTTCATCACTATCATCTCTATCACTTTCTCTTTTTCTTTTCTCTTCTCTGTTATCACCCTGATCATCTTTTTCTTTTTCTGCTTCTTGTTTAATCCTGACCAACAGCTCTAACTTAGATACTCTCTTGTTTTGAGATGTTATCTGATTTTGCAAGTCAATTATTGTAATAGCTTGCTCTTTAATCAGCCCTTCCTGTTCTTCCATAGCAATTGTTTGGATGGTCAGAGTGTCTAAATGACCACTTACTTCATCCCTGGAATGCTGAAGAGCTTCCTTTAGATTCTCTATCTCTTTTTCTTTTTCTTTCTTCTCAACCTCATACTTTTTTTTATATCTTTTAAATTTTTTTTCTTTTTCATCCATCTCTAGAAGTCTGTCTTGAATGATACCAGATCTTCTATTCAAGAGATTTTCCATCTTTGCTACTTTCTTTAGAAGCTCAGATATCATTTCATCTTTCTCATCAGGTCTATTGATCTCTGATTCAGCAAAACTCTCAGAGGGAGCTGTTTCTGAAGTCACTTGCCTCAAAGGTATTTGCATCTGATCATCCTCCTCATCAGATGATGATTTGGATTCCTCTAAAGAGCTAGTAGAATCACTAAACTCAGCATGCTCAGCAGTAGAGGGTGATGATGGAATGGGAGATATAGGTGAATGATTAATTGGTGAAATATGGGGTGAGTGAATGGGTGATGTATGGGGAGAGATGATTTGTTGTGTTTGTGGAAATGAGATTGGTGATCTTTGAAGTGATGGTGTTGGTGTAGGCATAAATGGTAAGGCTATACCTACTGCATGAACAGAAAGTCCAGTGTGAAGATCACCACCTACATCAACTTGTGGTGACACTGACATCTGTCCTTCTTCAGCCATGCCAGCTTGCTCATCAACATGGTGTTGACTGGGAGCAGCTTGCTCTTCTTCTGGAACAGGCTCATTCACAGGAGCCTCTTGTTCTTGTTCCTCTACATTCTCATTTGGTTGATCTGTTGAAGCATCCATGGTAGTAGAGGAAAGAATGTGCCACTGTAAAAATTCCTTGGATCTCTCTTCTTCAAGTACTTGTAGGACTTTGCATTGTAGTGAGGAATACCCATCACTAGTTCTACGGGTACTATATCAGGAAATGCTTCATTGATAAAGCATCGTAGAAATCTTGGATACATCAGAAACATGTGTCTTCTACCCTCTTGGATGTTAGAGACCAAAATATTGAAAACATAGGCTGACATGTTGAATGGTTGGTTTGTGCACAGAGCACATATGGCAGATGATGTAGTGACAGGAATGTCATTCCAACCAGTCTTCCTTTTGGACAAGCAATGTTGGAAGATGTGAATCAGGAATCTCCATTGTAAGTCCACCAACCCTTTGACAATCCGCTTTCCCTTCTACTTTCCCTCATAGCCAATGTTGGCAAAGAAGGTCATAATCTCATCATCATCTAATTCCAATGGACTGTCTGCATCATCACCAAACTGTAGACATTGTCTCACAGTTTGTTTAGTGATGGCTAAAGTGTGATCTTCAGTTATTCTTCCTGACAGAGTCCTTACACCATGTATGTCTGATACTTCAGCAGTTCCCTAAAAAGATCTTATGAAGTTCTCATTGATAATTAGTCTGATGGTACCAGCATGAGCCACTCTAGTGGTCAAGATGAATCTAATCATATCTCTTAACCCTTCTACCTCAAGAACATCAGGGTCAAGATAACCACTGACATTATGGAGCTTGCTCTATATAAGGTTAGCAATTATATTTTGCACAAGATGCATATGAGGTAGATATGGATAATAAATCATCAATTACATTGGTGAAATCAAGCTGATTATTTCAGTATTGACTTTTAGATGGTCAAAATTAAGCAATCAAAGGTACTGTTTCATAGAAATTTGACCTAATTTTGATTTTGCAATGTATGACCAGTCTTATTATGCATTATCTATTATTTTGATGTTGGTTTTCTGATTAGAACCCTTTTTTTACATTCAACCATAAGTTTTGAAGTCAACATTTTTTGTTTTGATGATCCCTTGTTCATGCAAACATTAATTAGGGTTTTGAAAATCACTTGTTTGTGTCGATTTTCAAGATTATGAGTGTCATTGAACTCAAAAATGTCTATCAATCCGTAGTTAGTGGTTGTTTGAGATTTTTTCAGTTCTAGGGTTCTGAATTTTGGACTGTGCTCTTCAAATGCATCTGAGAATCACCTTGTTTTTGATGCTACGATGGCATAGAATCAAAATGTAGGCAATATGAAGTTTGATTTGAACATTGAAATCCGAATGATGTTGATGAATTTTATTATGGATGAAGAACAGTAGAAATGGTGTTTTCGCTCGTCGCACTATAGAGTCTCTCAAATTTGAAAAGTATTAAATGAACTATGACGATCTATTTAAATAGCCCTTTTAATGTCCTTTTTAAATTTGATAAGTGTTAAAAACAAATGCGGTCGACTACTGTAGTAAATGCGGAAGATTAAAACAATCAACAT
>BJCN01319103.1:0-11600 GCA_018326445.1 Flaveria brownii
AAGTTGCAGATATTTTTACAAAAGGGTTGGCTGTCGCTCAACACGAGGTGCTATGTCAAAAACTAGGCCTGGTTGATATGTTTACAGTTTGAATTGAGGGGGGTTGTTAAAATTATTAAATCAATTCATCTGTAACATGTTGTCATCTCTGTTTCCATTACTAGTTTTATGTCTATTTGTCATTGCAGGATATAGCAAAGACTAAAGGTGACAAATCACAAGCTTTGGGGTGCTGTCTAGAAATACTCAAGGTTAAAGGGGGCCGAGTGTAACTTGGTGAAATATATATACATCCCTCGGTCCTAGGGTTTTTCAACCCATTCGACATATACAAGATCAACAACAGCAGCTCCCTGTCGGCTTCTTCTTCCTTTTTTAAGGCTGCACTTAATTAGTGCAGTCTTCTTCTCCCTTCTTGGATATCTACTGCATTCTTGTTCTTTGTACTGAGTTCATCACTTTTGGGTGAATATCTTTGGGTGTATTCGTAGAGAGGAATCGGTATATGTACCGAGACCTTCACTCTCTTTGGTTTTATATTGAATAACTCTTATAAATTTTACAAAAATATTATGAATGTCTCCACTTGGATTGATATTAGTAGTTCAATTATAAGATTCAAATACTATTTAGAAATTATTAGTATTCAAATGTTAGCCTGTGATAAATTAAAAGTTAGTACAGTTTAATTATATTAGCAAATTAATACGTTATTCGTTTGAAAAAAAAAATATCTAAGAATCATAAATGATGGCATCTAGAAAAGCAACTTGTCTGGTTGTCAAGTTTTCAAATAATAATTTTATTATTCTG
Organism: Flaveria brownii; assembly: GCA_018326445.1. Taxonomy (NCBI): domain Eukaryota; kingdom Viridiplantae; phylum Streptophyta; class Magnoliopsida; order Asterales; family Asteraceae; genus Flaveria; species Flaveria brownii. The sequence goes on from BJCN01319103.1 coordinate 814, forward strand.
ATTATCTAAAAAACAAATACGTGCACATTTATTTTCTTGCTGGCAGCAAAAGCACGAGCATGTACACAGATAGGGTGGACAAAGAATTAATGAACGTGTATATCTAACTCATTTGTTTATTTCAACTATTATCCCAAAATATTAAAACTAAAAATAAATGAAAATCTTAATTAAAAATCAAGGTTCGAAGAGCAATGTCATGTTGCCAACTGTAAAAGAATCAAGATCCATTGGATGAAAGTGTAGATCTCAATATTTTATAGCAACAATTATGGGGAAATTAAAAACTTACTTTAAAATTTTAAAGATGTGTGTTATACCACCTCCTTTGCGCGGCTTGGTTCTTGAAACATGAGTGTGGTCATGAGCGTTATTCTTTTATATTAGTTGTAACCATCAAAATTATGTCATCTGGGCTTCACTCATATCTTAGATGTGGATCATAACACATGGCCTAATTGTTGTTAAGAGATAAATGATAACCTGAGCCTTTTTTTTCGTCAGTAGTGTAAAATTTTAGTCCGGCGGTGTAAATTTTTAGTCTAATAGTGTAAATTTTAATATAAATATCGAGTTCACCCCTCCTAAAAAAATAAATTCCGCCCCCTCCTACGAAAGTGTCAAGCTTCGCCACTAATGATGATTTAAGCCTATAATCATATGATTGTAAAACTTTATCAAAGAATGAGGAGTCATAGGACAAAGACAATCTGTTATTGAAAACTTCAAAGCGTTAAATTATAAATAAAAAAAAAAGATAATGTGAGGGAAAACAACTATGCTAAATGTTTCGCTATCTGATTATACATATTATACTAATTTTTTTACTTGTAAAATCAGTAAATTCCTTCACTTCTTTTCACACAAAGATAAAATGAATACCACTAAATTAATGTTATCAAAGAGGTAAGATAGAAATTTAAAGACGGCAGGTTTAGACGCCCAAAGAAAAAATAGTTGGGATATTGGCTTCACTTAGTTAAAGTGTTTCTGATTTATATATATTTGTCTTGTTAAAAACTCAAATTAAATTGTTTTTTAATTAGCTTGAGTTTGAGCCGAGGTCAAGGTTAAATGTTGTTTAATAAGTAAAGGAATTTGAGCTTAAGTTTCATACACAAGCGTGATTAGGATAATGGATTTAAACGAATTTGTTGCTATATAGATTAATACCATCTAATTGAACAATCTAATGTATAACTATGCAAAATATTTAATTAACTGATAGAGTTAATTACATGGATGATTCTTGTGATACGTGCAAGCTGGTCTTAAACTTTAAAAAATCACATACGTGATTCTAAGTTTCTAACTGTCTGCAAAATCATAACACTGATGATTCTTGACGTGAATTGACGTTGATTTTTTTTTTCAAATAATTTGAACTAAAACACAATGTAAATAAAAAATGGCACAAGTAAATTCTGTATAACTAATTTTTTTTTTTGAACGGCTGGTTAGTTATTAGTTGTTAGTACCACCAAGTTAGTAAAATTCACCCATGCCAAGGTTTGAACCTTGGACCTCTAAAAAAGACAAAGCCTCCTACCTCCCCCTAAAAGATAAAGAATTAACCACTCCACCTATCCCACCATCTTCGTATAACTAATTGATATACTATAATTAATTTATATTAACCCCACCCTCATCCCTCTATAGACAGTTTTAAACCCACGGGAGCCGATCAGTGTATCGAATTCATGGTGCTTTCATCTTCGTGATCAAATCTTACTAGTAAATCTGGTACTGATAACAATCGAGATCATCGGAATTGTCGTTTGATGTCTTCGAATTTTGTTTCATCTTGTTGCTTTAGCTTTTCTATTCATCCAAAGGACGAAATTTGAGATTACTAGAACTCCGGTTATCAAAGGAAAATTGAGGGGTCCACGTGGGAGGCACGTGAGGAGGGAGATCATTAGGGTTGATGCACTTTGTTTATTATTTTTTTATCTTGATCTTTATTTCCACTTTATTAATGGTGGAACTTTATTTATTGAAGTCAAGGGTGACATAAATATTACTTACAAATCCATCATTTCGATCTTTTGTATAGTTTTGTTTTCCACTTAGTAGTGCATACTTTTATTGGTTATCACATCATCTCATCCTTATGTGGAATCCAAATTTATTATTCTCAAAATGGATTGAAATGTAAACACTAATAATACACATTTAATAAACATAAACATGTTAAACTGCTAACTCAATACACGTTTATCTTTTTGGCAATTTAGTGTCGTGTAATGAATTATCACCCCTAATTGCAAAAAAACATCTATTTTAAGGAGCTACCAGAGGACACCTCGTCCTTAGACATCCATCTTTGTGGTGCCAATCAAATCTTTCGACAGCCATCAAACTCCATATCTCTTGAGATTAGCGACACTAATTAAAACGAACGTGTGTAAACAAAGAGTCAAAGACATTTGACTCCCCAAAGTCATAATGATGGAAACATAAGTTCTAGCAACACTCACCACTATCTATCCCTCTACACATTCATTTACGACACAAGTTAACTATATTATTAACGAATAGGACTCCCTTAAGCATTCATTCGGGTTGTCGATTAACGTTTTCACTCTGTTGTCTGCCTGTTATTCAATTCATACCACACTCTTGGAGGATTTTTAATTATCAATCACATGCATTTCATATTTCATATATCACAATTTAGTTGTGTGATTTGTTATGAATCTTGAGGACAATGATCTCAAGGGGTTGGATTTTATATTAGCATTAGCACATTTTGGTCCACGTGGGAGTCACGTGAGGAGGGAGGTTGTTAGGGTTTGCTACAACACCACTTGTACATATAAAAATAGCAATTAATATATTCATTTTATTATTTAACTTATTGATTATGCTCTGATAGTTTTTATGAAATATAAATTTCAGCATTTGGATCTTTCAAAAGCCTTATGGTTTTATCCACTTTGTTGGGCTTCTTTCTGTTGGGCTATCACATGATGCATAAAACGTTACGGGCCTCACATGATGTATAAAACATTAACGGGCCTAAAACGTGACAAAACATTTTTATGGATCTAACTATTGACACATTATACATTGTGAAGATATGCACACTATTGAGCCGGGCCCACATGTATCGATATAAAATAGTTTGATTTTTTGAAACCTATCCACTAATTTAGTTTCTGAATTTCTGTGATTATTCGAGGGTATCTAATAAAGAGTAACAATCAACTGGACTATAGGAAGTAGTAGATAAATCTAGCTACCTTAAAACTGATATAACTATTGACCCGTTATATGTTACGGTGACGTATGACACGTTAACAGGCTAATAACGCAACAATACATTTAACAGATTTAACTAGTGACCCATCATTCGCTGTAAATATTTGCATCAACTTAACATATGTAAAAGCAATCATCCATAGCAGTAAATAAAAAGAGGAAAAATGTCACATAACATTAATAAAGTTTCAAAAGTGTTATAATTTAATCACTCATGCATATTTTTCTCATATTGGACAACTAAACCATCAAATCGAGTAATCATTGAATTTTCTCATGTCGAGAAAATAATAAATGAGAAGACATAGGGGTCGAAAATTTTAATATATGATATTATATTAAAAAATAAAAAAATGTTGATTTTATTAAAAAATAAAAAATTACCTAAAATTCACGTCACCATTTAACATTTGCATAAAAAAAAGAAAAAAAATATTTCGTAACTAAAATTAAAAAAACGTTCTAAAAACATTAAAACATATAACTTAAATAAAATATGAAAACTTAATGATCTAGTTGAAACATTTTTAAAACTTAATTACTATTTTATAAAATTACCCTTAAAAAGAATATAAATGGTTCCTTCATCTAATTGATTTTAAAATTTTCCCTTCAATTCCTTCGCTTTTATTGTACGTTGTTTTTTAATTTACGTGCTTATTGAGCAGTTTGATTTCACTTTTATTTATACAATTTATACAATTTAGAAATAGAGGGTTATTGTACCAAAATGTAAATCATATAATTTAACAAATCATATATAACGAAGGTTATTGTACCCAAATGTAAAATGTATGTTGTTACCTCGTACGTACATGATTTACTATAAAATGAAAGTGATTCCTACTTTTACAAACTTACAAAATCAAAGATTAGGGTTTAAAAAACCAACTTAAACCCATGAAATAACCAATATGCCAGTCTACCACTATCATAATTCTGATTACATTCCTGAAAAATACAATATTTTCATGTTATACCATTTTCTTGATGCTAAATCCGCGTTTTATCGCGCTAAAATTACAAAAAACTAGCCTGCAAAATCATGAACCAACTGACCTCCAAACCGCTGTCGAAACTGATGTTCATGTTGCTGCAACTGTTGCACATGTTCCGCGTTCTGCCTGAGTCCTAAAGTGAGTGAAACGGGCCCAACCCCGCCTGCCTCAAATGTGGCTCGCGGGTAGGGCATAATGTTTGTGAAGGACCGGTCCATGGGTTGAGGAATCTGGTAGTCGGGCCTTGAGTGTTTCTCGTGGGCCCACAGTTGCTCGTTTGGTTCATTCTGATCGTTGGTCATGGTCATGGTCATGGTTACAGAATTCCTTGAACACTTGGGTTGTTGCTTGTTCGTCAGTGAGCCCATGTCCATGGGGCTCGTGTCTTGATCGTCGGTTGGTGGGTTGTTTGGGTTCGAGTTTGCCAAGGCTTTTGTTTCGAGGGTGTGGATTTCTTCGACCATAGGCTTCCAAATGCGCACTCGCGCGTTAATGAACCAGTTTGAGACCTAATTCAATAGTCATTAGAAGTATAAAAGCTTTGCATTTTGAACACAAAAGAAATGGTTATAAGTGGATTAACCATTTGAAAAAAAATTGTATGTTTCACATGCTTATTAGTTCAATTATCTATTCAACAATTGCATAATCTATATAATGGTCTCCAATCTTCAAGCATGATTTGAAAAAAAAAAATATGTAATTTTACAAGTTTAGAGAATATACCCAATTGTCCTGATAGGCTGATATTTTAATGTTAAAAAGTAACCAATTTGAAATTTTATCCGTAAATAATTTCGAAGTAATATTTTAGCAACAAACGCTTCACAACATTATAAGGTAGTTCTAACCTGGTTTCTGGTTAATCCTGTTTGATTAGCCAACATATGTTTATCAGCATCTGAAGGATACCTAAACAAAAACCAAATTTCAAAAGAAACACATCATATAAACATAAACATAAACATAAACAAAAAGATTAAAGTTAACATGCATAAAGATCAAAGTATAGAGTGTTACGGGTGAAGAAAATGATCAAACAGCCAAGCTTTAAGGACTGAGACCGCGCGTTCAGGCAGACCGCGTTGAGGCCTCCACACGGGCTGTTGATTCACAAACGTTCCCATTCCGCCACTAGATTTCCCATGTCGTTGAGCGTTATGATCCAAAGACTTCAGTTGAGATAGCGAATCGGTCGCATTATTATTACCGTCAAAAGTTCTACTGGGAGAACACAAGTCTTCAAAAGTTTTCTTCATTTGGGTAAGTTGCTCAGAAATAGCATTCTTCACAAAGTGAAAGTGTCGCGAAACCGACCTTATAGCTATCGACACAAAGGGTGTCGCTGTAGTGAGTCCCGCGACGGTTTCGAATGATGAAATCACCATCTGCATTTGTTGATGGTACTGTTTGTACCTTCTGTATACCTTTTTGAAACATGATAACAAAACACATTAACACATGAGATTAAGTCTTACAACTGTCACTAAAGGGTAGTTTAGTGACAGAATGATTAGTGGAAAACATAGCATGTGAAATGTCAATTATGATGCGATTAATGACTTTATTAGTGACGAGAGTGTGGGGTAACTACAGTTTATAGTAGGCTTAATTGGTCTTTTTCTAAGAGTTTTCCAACTTGCAACGTGTTAGATTATGAACCTTATAATATTTTCAAATGTTAATAATATAATAATATAATTTTCATCGCTATTAGGGTTGCTTAATTAACAAGCTGAGCTCTTAGGATTGAGCTTGAAGTTAAACGAGTCAACTTGGCTTGTTTATTTTTATCGGGTTTGAGATTGAGCTCGGTTCGTAGGAATCACGAGCCAACTCGTTTATTTTTCAAACTTTAATAAAAATAAGTATATAAATAGATTCAATTCGGGTTGTTATGCATGTGTGTATGTTTATGCTTATGTGATGTATGTTAAGCTTATGAATATACATATAAATATGCTTATGCTTATTTTAAACCCTATATGATACATACCTATGTGTTGTATGCTCTATAATTTGTTTGCTATCTTTTTTGAGTCGGGGATCTATTTGGAAACGGTCTCTCTATTTCCTAAGATAGAGGAAAGACTCGCCACCACCTACCTCTTTTTCAGACTCTGCTTTTTAGTGGGATATACTGGGTATGTATGTTTGTGCGAGCAAACCAACAAACCAACTAAAACAGCTTACAGTCAACTAAAACAGCTTAAACTAGCCCAAAACAGACTTAAAACACGTCTAAGATCCTAAAAATGTTATTTTATCTCGCGCTTAAGCGTCTAGACACAAGGCTCATCATTTGTGTCTCGAGTACGCCCCGCGCCTTCAACAACTATGATTTAAAGTAGCCTAATCCAACGTGATTATCCTAACTATAACCTTCAAACAATTTTAAACTAACCACAAATTGTTAATCATTGCACAAGTTCATTCTTAAAGAAAAAGAAACCAAACAATCAAGAATTCAAGAACAATACCTCTTCTTGCATATATAGCAACTTAGCTTTCTTATGATGAAACTCCGGCCTATACGATTCCGAAAACGAGCCACTCCGGCCGCTAGCATGCTCGTTCGACCCATAAATCACCGATGACGATGCACCCGACTCACCCGAAACCCTACTCATCTCCTCTTCAAGCACCTTGCGAGTGCTATCACATGCTTGAACCAACTCATGACCCCCAACCTTACAATTATCATTCAACAACTCTTGTGCAGGCTTTAAGTACTTAGAGTTCTTAAGAATTGTAGCATAACCCGTGAAAGGGCCGAGCGGGCCCACGGCCCGCTGGGCAAAAGCAGAAACACCCATCATCTGTTTTGGGTCAGAACCTGTAAAACCATCATGTTTTAACGGTTTCTGACCCGAATGCAAAGATGGAACCGACGATAACGATAAAGATAACCCCTGAGTCATGCAATTGTTCTCATTCGCGCTACAATCATTGTTTCGATTCGCGATAAACCCTAATTGATCTGAAGCGTTCATCCAACAAGGGATTGATTGATGAACATGTGATCCAACGGTCGCAGATGTTACTACTTCTTGAAGGGTGTTGTGATAATACGGTGGACATCCGTACGCCGGAATCTCGCCGGAGATTTTCCGATCAGCCATATGAAAATTCTGCAAATCTTGATTATTATTATTGTTATTATAGCTTTGATCAATGATAATCGAACCCACACTCCAATCATTATTATTACTAACTGGCAGTTGATTTTGATTATTAACAACACTCTTCCAATTGCCACCGGATTGTGGGTTATCTCCGATCACCTTACCCGAACCCGAATCTTGATCCATAAAAGCATGATTTTGAGGTAGCAAAAGGTGTGGATTGCTGGCAATGGAATGGAGCATTTCGGGTGGGAAAACACTCGGGTCATACGAAACGGATCCGAATCTTTGCTTGTGAACATCAAAGTGATGATCTTGTGGTGGGTGTTGGTGGGTCGGGTCGACGGAGCTTTGCTGAAATCTCAACTTGTGTCGCCGGTTTTTCTGTGCTACGTGAGATTCCGATCTTAAATTGTTCATATCCATCGAGTTCACCCAATTCAACACAAAAGATTTGATTATTATGATCAACAATGGTCGAATTTCCTGCATGAATATAGCGAAAACGATGGATTTGACATCACAAAAACCCTATAAAAAGATTCATATAAATAGATACTTAGGGAGTGCGTTTAGAAGTGGTAACTGAAGCTTACCACTTACGTTTAGAAGTGGTAAACTGAAGCCCAAGCTACGGTTTACCGCTTTTAAATAATATAAAACTTAAGTATAAAAGTGATAAGTTTATCACTTCTAAACGATAGTTTAAGATGACACTGGTGTATCAAACACAGAACACTTCGGTTATCACCTCGAAGATAACAAAAAACAGGTCATATTCATTGGCCGGAGAAAGTAAAACCACCGCCGCCGTCGCTCCGCCGCCGCCGTCGTCGCCGGAGATGATGGGGTTGTAAGTTAGAGCGTGAGGACAATGATTGCAAAGGTGATAAATGATAAAGAAGTGCAGTTGGCTTTTTAGGCCTCAAAGACCTAGAGATTTAACGGCGTTAGATTTGACGGAGGGTGGTGGATTGCGTGCGGCGGAGTTGACGGAAGATTGACGGAGGATACGGGAGGAGTGTGGAAGTTACGGAAATGGGCATAGTCGGTTGGGTAATTACGGAATTGCCATTGGTTATTTGCCTTTGGTGGGGCCTATAGGGAGATTTGACGTCCATTAATTGGATGTACTCGAATCTATAGTTCGATATAGTTTTCTTCTCAACCATACAAAATGTTGGACTCCTTTACAACATTTGCATAGCCTTAATTTTTTATTTAAAAAAATCTAACTTTTCTTTTAATTTTTGAACAATATATGAAATTGTAGGTTTTAAATTTTTTAATTGATGAATAAGTTTAGTTTTATAGGCTTAAAATATAGGTTTGAAATCAAGAAACTTGACTCTTTCTCATCAACCATTTAAAAAAGTTGAACGTTTTTCAAGCATTTGTAAATGCCGTTGGTTACACGCACTCTGATGTGGGAGAGGGGGGTGCGATGGAGAATAGAGGCTACAAACGTAGATAGCAGAGGAGAGTGGAAAGTTCATGGTTATGTATCGGTCTGTTGAGAAATATGAAACTGTGAGAATAAAATGTTAGAAGCTGGTGTATGAGTTTATTAGTTATTGTTTGATAATTTTCATTGTGACGGGGTTGTGTGCAATGATGCGTTTGATGCTCTTGCGATGAATAAGTTTTTTGATAGGTTGAGATTTTATTTTATTTTTTAGCCACATAAAGTTAAGTGGTTTGAAATTTTTAAATGATAACTAAATTCAGTCATGTGGACTTAGAATTTGAATTAAAGTCAAGAGACTTGACTATTTAGCTCATGATCTATTTGTGAGAAAGCAAGAGTTGATTTAAATTTTAAAATAGATAAATTGAAATGGATTAAAGAAATAATTAAGTGATATTAGTCACATGATTAAAAGTTAAAATTTACTTAAATAGTTTACTATTAGCTACGTTTAACTAGAGCAATGATGATTGTTCAATTATATATAGTTAATTAAGTATGTCGCTTTTAAAATGAACAAAGGTCCTATTGGTTAAAGCATCATTATAATAGCTTAAAGTATTAAGTGTATAGTGTAATGATATAAATTATCAACCTTAATGATGAAAAAGTTAACCTTTAGCCATACTTCCACTAAAAGTCGATTCCCTTGATAAGAACTTATCCCATAGATTATCCTTTTTGCATAGATGCCTACATTCAATTCATACAAAGGTAAAAAAAGGAAAGCAATACCTTAAAACCAAAATAATAATAATAATAATAATAATAATAATAATAATAATAATAATAATAATAATAATAATAAAAGAAATAAAAAAAAGAGTTAAGCAATTAGATATCGCGTGATATGAATTATAAGCTGTTACGTAATGCTTTACTTTGCTTAACCTTGTTAATTCATGTCATTTGCTATTCAGTTGACATACAAACATTATTGACACAAAAATACAATTAGTTTATAATTATCAAGCTTACACATTTTTTTAGAACTATGATATATGAGCTTTAAAGTTATTGTCAAATCTTCATCCATATCTATTGTAGAGCTTGAGCCTTTAATCAGTAGATAACGTATTTACTATAAGTCATATACTACTATGTTACAAACAATTGTTAATTTTACACACCTACTACATGCAAACACAAAAAAAACCTAAACAAAAATCAATATCACAAGACAAATGCTGATTTCATGATTGATTTTGAGTTAGAGTTACGTTTTTTATATATATATATATAGCGTGAATAAAAATTATATTTTTAGCCTAACCTCTCAGTTTTTAATAAATATGATAAAATATGATATTATTCTTGCGTAACCTGAATAAAAAGTAAATAAATTTTGATAGTTTAAAAATTAGTCAAGTTTGTAATTTACAATAAACTTGAAATTTTAATTATATTTTACCTTGTCAAAATTTTATTTATTTCTCATTACAAAAACGTATGAATTTAATAAGCAATAAAAAAGTTTGTATACATATCCATTATCCAAAATTTTATTAAACATCTTGATTACACACGCCAATGTTTGGTCAAATCTGATGATAAAATCATATTAGAAACCATACTTATTAGTTTCAAATTTACTTTAATAGTTGATATAAAAGTAGATTCATTGTTTCTTAAGAGAAAACAATCAGAAACGGTGTCGTTCACATGTACAAATTATCTTACTTATAAAGTACGTGATATGACAACAAATAATTCATGTTTATGATGTACATATCAATTTTGTTAGTAAAAATCAACAGAGAACAATGTAATAAATAATTACGCTCAAGATTCTATATACTCCAGATAAATGTGTTTTTCAACATGATTTTCTGCATACACCGCTCATTTTTAGGGGTGTACCACCTCAAGCGGTCACGGTTAGGGCTAACCGTGACCGCTAGGTCGGGTGTAGGACCTTGAGGTCACGGTTAG
>BJCN01319108.1:3406-14556 GCA_018326445.1 Flaveria brownii
ATTAAAAGAAAATTCCGCTCAAATTTGCAATAGTGTATGTGTTTGTGTATATATATGTGTGTATGTAGGTAGTGGCTTTTTTTATGTATATATGAACCCATTATTATATTAAAGTTAACAATATATCATAAAATGAGCTGCTAGCTCACTGGAATTTGCACGACTTGTCCAACATTAGGTGGCGAGTTCGAATCTTGCTCCCAGCAGCCACTGGAATTCGCGGTCCTCTCTAAAGACTTTAACAAAGACAAAATAAAATACTAAAAAAAGTCCTCTCTAAAATACAGCAAGGACTTTGTCTTTGCTGTAGGGTGTTTAATAAATACACGTATAATGTATAAATATATTAACAAATACGTTTATAATATATTTATACACGTATAATGTATAAATATATATGTTATATGCATTTTTATAATTATTTAAAGTAAATTTTATAGTGAGGACAAAGTCCTTGCTGTAGGGTATGTAATTACTTTTTCAAAAGTCAGAGTTGTCCTTACTGTATTCGTTGACTATCCTCGCTGTAGAGCTGTAGCCACGGGGCTTTAGCGAGGAATATCCAGCGAGGACATGTTCACGCTGTACATATGTAGTGAGGACATTCTAACATTTAGAGAGGACTTTTGTCCTTGCTAAATGTTATTTTTCTTATAGTGTAATTAGGGATGGAAAAGATGGTGGTAAGATAAGGGCACCAGATGCCTGGACTGGAATAGTAGCGCCATTTCTACTGTTATGTTTCGTGAATAACTCTTATTGAAATAAGAAATGATATTACTTGGATCATGTTTCATGTGGCTTGTGGCTCTGGTGTCAAGGTACCAATTGTTATCCAGTGGGTGTAGCAGCATAGTATGGAAAGCTTAATCCAGTTCGGTTGGAGTATAGGTGACTTAGGAAGCCATGTGGGCCAAAAATGCCTTGATTTAGGTTTGGAAGCTGCCTTGGAGAAGTAGTGGGATATGGGCATGGGGGAGGTGGAGCCCCAGTTGTAGGAAGGAGCCCAAAATAGAGGCATGTGCATCGAACTAGAATGTGGAGTTGTCTACTATTGTTGCACATGACCCATAAGAGGCTAATAATAGCCTTGAGCACCTGACAAGTATTGTGGTGAACTCGGTGACCAGACCGGAGAGTTCAAGCTCTGACCACAACCGCACTCGTGCCCACGGCTGCGTCCACGATCGCGGTTATAAGGCTACTGAGTTGCGGTTGCTGGAGCACTCTTATAGGGCTGATGTGAAGTTTGAAGAGCAGCATCACTTGAAACCCTCTAGTTTCTTCGAGACAAAGCATCGATCCAGCTTCAGAAGTTTGGTAGCGTCTTTGTTTGTTAAATGATAGTAGCAATATTATCATTAGCTTCATTCAAACCGGTGAATAACTAAAGAACCAACCGATTTTTAGAAATGGGGGCACCCACATTCACCAACTTATCGGATAAGATATTTACTTCTTGACAGTAAGCGAAGATATTAGAGAATGAATCAAGTTTGACATTGGCAAACTTCTTTTCCATTTACACAGCCCTAGTATTTTCATTATCATGAAAAATGTTTTTAGTTTCGGGTCGGATAATAATGTTTAGAAGGTCATTCGATATGGTACCATAGATCCATTGAAGGACTATGACATTAGTTTGAGTCCAGATCTCATCCAAGGTGGGGTTGGTGGTCTCTTTTTCCTTTGGTTTGGCCGCGGTATCGGAGGAGGTCAGTTTTGAGGAGAGATGATCGAGTACTTTAAAGGCACGACAATGTATTTTGAATAACTCGGACCAGTTTGCATATTGACTTGTTTCCATCTCTAGAGTAATAGGAATGATGGTTTTGATGTTAGAAACCGTCATGGCGGGATAAAGTTTGGGATCCATAGGAAAAGAAAAAGAAGTTGAAGGTGGCAATGGGAAGCGTAGGGATGAAGGGTAGGTTAATTAGAGGATTGCTCTCTGATGCCATGAAGAATGGGTAGAATCATTGCCTTCATTCCATATCACAACTTGACATATATATAGATTACATCTTTTGACATATTATTTATTTTTGGCATATATTTACAACCAATGTCACAATAACTACATATATTCTAATAGATCAGATTATTTACTCTAGCAATTATGCGATTAAAGATGTATACATTCTTTTACATATATGGTGAATCATCTACGCATCAAACTTTGGTTATTCTTTGTTTTAACCCAAACATTCATTTCACATGTACGTCTGGTTAGCTAAGGCTAGCGGGGATGCTGACAAGTTGGCTCTAGTGTAGCCAAGCACATGTCAACTTCCTGTTCCACTTCGTGTGGGTTCAAGACATTGATTGGATCGGCTAAAAGGTAGCAGACTTAGCAGGGATGGGGTTATTTACACTCTTTGGTTCGTTGAAAGTTGATAGATTAGTGCTAAATGTCATATATTTATTTTAGATTTTTTGATCGGTGAAATGTTTATTTTGATAATTTTCTTTTAAATTATGGGCACAAGACACTTATTGATGCCTGCTAATTAATTCATCTTTCACCAAATAACTATTGCTATAAATATTTTTGATTCATTTTGGTAAAGAATAATGTACATTGAGCTATCAATTGCTTTATAACGAGTTCTACATAAAACCATAGCTCGACTATGCACAATTTATTGCAACTGATTTAGCACTACAAATTCTCTAGACAAACCGCTGCAGTTTACTCGCATCACAAAAACTTGAGGTCTTCGGTGATCGAAAGGTGTTGTCGGTGTCGGTGCTGGTGTGGATACTGGTCCAACTAAACTTTCAATACATTCACATTTTTTTATCCACCAGAGACTCATCCCTCTAAAACTTTGAAGGTCAACCGGCTCCTGCTCATCTAGAAAAGTAATAGCAAAAATAATTATAGGTGACAATTATCAGATCTTACAAGTTTGAATATAGATCAAAACTATAAGTGTTATAGTTCCTGAAATTGGTTTTAATCGATACACCTTCTGTTAAACATACCAACATTAATTTTTAAGTGATTCATCTGTTAAAACTTAATGCAAATAATTTCAACAAAAACATAGCTTTTAATAATAAAACCATCAAGGAAACCGTGTGGACTAAAACAATACTTTGGGCCACTCTCAACCAGTTCAACCTATCTAACAAGTTTTTACTTTTAGTTACATGTTTTGATGACCCTTTTCAAAGATAACCTGAATTGATCCATTCGAAAGTAAATAAAGGGTTGACTTGCCAACATCTTAGAAAAACGTACCGTAACAATCCCAGGGACTTCCATGAGAGGACAGGCGAATGAGAATAGGCGTAACGATGGTGAGAACTGCCCAAAAGAATAGTATAACAAGATAGGTTCTTGCCACCATTTCTAGTAAATGTGTATGTCAAGGTAAAGCTCGAGTACTTTGGGTTTAAATGGTGGCAGACACCCTACAAACAGAGTAGACATATTAAAATATTGGCTACAAATGCCTTATTAAAAGAAAATGGTTGGCATTTGGCAATACAATGTTTAGAATAAGAAGATTATTATCAAATTGTTAATATTATACGTTTGCAAAAAGAAATGTCAACTAGGACATGGCATTGAGCATGGGGATTCCTAGGTAGTTGGAAAGTTGTTATCGAACACTCGTTTTATCATGTCATATTATACCACAATTATACTAGCATCACATTATTACATCATAATTCTCCTTTCAATAGTTTAGTGGTTTCATTAAAGCGCTCTACCGGCTGTGGCACCTTTCGCTAACTATTTTCAGTTTCTTTTTCTTTTCCTTTTTAACTATCTTTAAATTCTTACATAAAAACTAATAAAAAAGATGACACTAAAAAGAAGCATTCATAAGTTAAAGAGTTATTGGATTTTAATAATTCCAACTTTCATTTATTGGTCGAGATTAATCCTAACTCAAGAATTTTTTACTGCCACTCCCAACTTTGAGCTTTTTTCCTTCAACGATCCCTTACTAACTGAGAGTTAACATTGTGAGTTTTTTTGATGACGTGGATTACTTATATGGCCAAAACACTGAGTAGAAAGTTAAAAACAACTGTCATGTCCATCAATTTGAAACTTCTACAACGTGAAACCTGTCAATCTTCACCTTCTATTTCAACTATTTTCAAGTGACGATGTAGGCTAGACACAGAAAAACGAACCTAATAGAGGTTGGCCGACGGTAGAGTTGAACAATGGATCAAAGTTAGCCCCATTTATCAAAAAAACTAACGGGCGTTACCTCTCAGTTAATAAGAGGTCGTGGGAGAAAAATAAGTTTAAAGTTGTGAGTGTCTATAAACATTTACTAGGTTAAAATTAATACCGGTCTACAAATAAAAGTTGGAATTATTAAAATCCAATAACTTTTAATTAAATTAACATTACATTATAATAAAAGTTGGGATTATTAAAATCCAATAACTCTTAATTAAATTAACATTACATTATAGAAACTACATATTTGGCAATGCGTATGCGGATGTTCTCGATGTAAAAAGATGTATTATTGTGTGCTTTATAAATGGTTGATAAAATAAATTTAACTTTTTCTAAAATTAACATTGAATCAACGGTCAAAAAACAAAAACAAAGAAAAAAAATCGAAAAAAATTCGAAATCTTCGTGGTGTGCTAAATATATTCTCGTTATCATGGAGAATCATATTAGGTTTGATGAGTGAAGATTTGAATGAAAAGTGACTTGAAGGCTTAATTCAAAATAAAAATCAATCTAATCCTTTTAACTTTTACAAATGAATTAGCCAATTTTTCTCTTCTTGTATTTACCTTTGATGTTATCATTCCATTTAAAGGTCTAAAATTAGTTTTCATAACTGTTTTTTGGCCGGTTTCAATTGATAGTTCTCCATTCCTTTTAGAACAATATTTGATTAAAAAACAAAATGAAAAAAAGAGTAACATTGTTTACAAATGTATAGTATTTCAAAGCGGTATTCAAAATCGAATATCCCAACAAATATTTGGAATTTTCGATTAGTGGTTTTCAACATCCAAATCCGTATCCGAAATTTCAAATTCGGATTCGGATATCCGGTCGGATATCCGAATTCTTAAAAAAGTATTTTTCTAACTAATTTTATAAAAGTTTAATATATTTTATCTAAATTCCTTAAAAAAATATTTGAAAGAACTGTAAATATCTGAAATTTTTAATTAGAATTTATGTTTTATTATCTTTTATAAATATATTTAAGATATTTTGGATATCAGAATATCCAAAAATTTCTAAAAGCATGATTTGAATCTGAATCCAAAATTGCAAATGCTTCGGATTTGGATTTTCGGATATTTTAGATTCGGTTTCAGACTTGAATATTTTTGTACACCCCTAGTATTTCAATTTACAAGAACATCATATCTTCTCTAATAAATCAAAATAAGTTTTGCCACATGTTATTTTCTCACAACTGTTCTGCCCATTGTCGTCTATTCATACCCGTTTTTATCATGCATCGCTATCTAAATAAGTCAACGATTAATGATAACATTAAATTTTAATTATGTTATTTATATACTTTTCAATTTATAAAACTGAATTTATTACAAATTAAAAACATTTTCTTTTTATTTAAAAACATAAATTTATTAAAAAGAATAAAGATTTATAAAATGTGAAGTTTTTTAATACAAAGAACTTCAAAAATGACGTTATTTTAAAAAAATTGGAGTGTTCAAAAAAACATATTTTTTAAGCAAAAGATTTTGTAAATGCAAAAGTTTGAAAAATGTTATTGTTTTATCTTAAAAAATTATTTTCATAGTTTCTATATATTATTATTAACTATATATTTAATATTTTCATTTAATATGTATAATACATGGGTTTTACAAACTAATACATAAAAGGGCGTACCTGGTGCTGCAAAGAGCTCCCGCGTTTTCGCAGGGTACAGGGAGGGTCCGTCCCATTTAAGGGAAGATGTACGCGGTCTTTCCCCCACATTTTGTGGGGAGGCCGTTTCCACGGATCGAAATACATAATTAAAGAAATACTAAGCACGGAGCCTAGGGAAGTAGAGATAAAAAGATAAATGAATTTGATTACAATGGCCCTAATGGTTGTGGTTTCTAGCAAAATGCAATGATTAATTATTTTGTCTCAAACATATAAATAACCTTTTAAGGTGGTTGATGACAGGGCGGGCCAATAGGCTTAGTGGGTAAAGCTAGAGCTTTAGGTCTTTAAAATCTTAGGGCCTCGTTTTTAAAAAAACTGATATATTGGTTTTTTTTAGAATGTTGGGCTAGTCCATACCGAATAAGGGGAAGGAAATGGGCTTGGGCGAGACTTCTTGTGGGGAAGTGGAGGCGGTAAAACATATTCACAAAATAAGGGTAATGAAAATTGGAATTTGACTTGGGTAGTGGCACATGATTATGATGGCGACCTTGATAATTGATAACCGAAACGATGCTCGATATCAGTCAATCATGGGGAGTTCGGGAGAGCAAACAACACGGAACAACCTCTAGCGGTAGGCATCGGAGTTAGGAGAGGTTGCCCGATGTGGCCTTTCTTTCCCTATGTGATTCGAACGGTTAACCGGCGTCACTGTTGAGTGATGATTAACGGTTAACTCTGGGGGCAAAAGACTAAAAAATTCTGATTGGAACAAGTGGACAACTTACATGTAATTTCTGATATGCCTATTCTCTCACTCTTTTGATTCATTAAACTTTCTTTAAGTTAAATTTTGAGTAGTTTGATTACAAATTTTCGATTCAAAGCAGCCCGTTTAATTGCTTTTGGAGTCCAGACTTGTTGAATTGTTTTGTTGTCAACTTAGAGGATGATTTGAAGCAAGTATTGCAAGTTCGATGTATTGAGTATTGAAGCTTTTAATGGTTGTTTGTCAAAACTTAGGAGTTTAATAATGTGTCTCCCATGGCTATTGGTTTTATATTAAAACTTCTATGCTCTCTACCGACTTTCTAACCAAGTATTGCTCTAATACTCTTCTACTGCATTATATTTTAGTATAAACTTCTCTACTGTTTTATAAGACAATTACTTATAAACCAAACCTCAGTTTGTTCCCACACCAATGTGAGACAAAGTGTTCACTATAATCTTAAACATACATTCAAACACACCAAATATACTTAGGTTTTATATATAACTATAAAATACATATATAAATCATATATAAATTACTTATATTTGATTATATATATAACTATATATAATATACTATATATATATATAATTATGACATCATCCGGTTCTTAAATCCGGTCCGACCGGTCCGACCGGTCCAACCACCAAACCGGTAAGACGTTCGGTTCGATGTCCGATCCGGTTCTGAAAACATTGGATATTAGTTAAGTTGTTCTAACATTTATGTTTTTCTTCTGTACATGTAGCATCAAAATGGACATGACCCGTGAAGTCCTTTGCTTTATCATCACAAAGTAAGTTGCTTTCTACTGTTTTATACTTTATAATCAGCCTACAATCTCTCCTTAGATTGTAAATGACTAAATACATACATTATAATTTAATGCATATAAAGGCAAATTGATTCATTTATTTAATCTTAAGAATTTATGGATCACATTTAAGGATAAAAAACAAATACACACAAAAGGCCTCAATTTTAGTATTCGCTTTAGCCTTCCATAAAACTTGAGCCTGCTCTGGTTGATGATAAGTGTGTTAAAAAAAATTCTTACAGCAAATTACATTTATTGAACACCAAACTAGCAAGTAGCTAGCACATAAGCGGGTTAATTTAGCGTACAATATTTTATGTGTCCTCTGCTCTTAAACACATCTCTTAAAATTTATTGCCATGAGAAAACCAAGGATACGACAATGAACGAATATAAAAGCAACAATGAGAATTTGAGAATTTTTGAAATCCAAAAATGTGTGCTTCTTAAACTAGTTTAATGATCCGTGCAGCACATATGTTCTTTAATGTTACCACCGAGTGAATTTGAGGCATTGTATAGTGGTTTTTTGTTTAGGGGAGTTTTTAACATGTTTAAGCATAATGCGTAAAATTCATTTCTACATATGATATCAAGTATACAGATCTTAAGTTAATAAATGGAGTGTATCCAATAGAACTTTCTTGGAATAGACGATTCAATCTTGTGAGTATGTGATGAAGATAAGGTTATGATGATCAATCTAATTAAGTCTTGTTGTTTCAATTTTGATAGATTGAATTTTTATGGTATGAGGCTTTTTCTTCTCTCAAGTATAATATGCAGTGAAAAAACATGAAAGAATTAAACATGAATGATAACTGACAAACAGACTCTCCAATCAATTGAACCCAAAATATTTACACATTAGCCTTTAAGATATCAACCTCCATCAAATTAGATACCCTAAGGTTTTACTTCCTCACATTCATAATCCAAATAAATATCAAATGGTTAAAAGATCACATAAATATTTCTAAACGTCTCCCACTTCGCCATTAGACCATTTTACTAAACATCTATGTGTTAGTATTAAATATGCGTATATGATATAACATTAGTTGGCCGAAGATCATGTTCTTTAAACTGTTTATGATCATATCAAAGTAAACATAGACAATCATTTGTATTAAAATCAATTCAAAACCGCCATCATTTATGACAATAATATCATCTTCAATCTATAGGGTAAGTGGTAAAGAATGCATTTGTCTGAAGTAATATAATAGTGCACACATATATTCATAAGCATAGACAAACTTTACATTTGAGCGAAGCATGTACATAACATATTATAAGTGTCTACATGACGTTCATATTAGGACTCGCCTATGATCAGTGAATACTTTGGACCGTAGACCTTTAGTAAGTGGATCACCTAACATGTCATGTGTACTGATAGATTCGAAACTAACTGTAAGGATTATACTTAGAGGCTGATGCAACCAAAGAGCTCTCAGTATGCATGTATGAAGTACAAGGAAGTTAGCTCGAAAGATTTGATATAACTCAGTAAATTATGCTAAATGTCAAATCTTCCGAAGCTAAAAACCATATCTTCCGATGCCAAAAATGAAGTCTTTCAAAACTTCAAAGATAAAGTCTTTCGAAACCAAATACTGATTTTTTTTAAAACAAAGAAGACATGCTTTCTCGGAACCACTTTTTGACAAAAGCTGAACCACTTTTCGCTGCCATCTCTGAAGAGTCACCAACTTTTATGAATTGGTGAAAAGTACATACTTTTGTCAAACTTTAGATTAAGGTTTTTTGTCTTTAACTTTCTAATTTTTTACTTTTATTGTTTTTATAATATATTAGGATGTGAGCTGATCTTGTTGTCTAGATTAATATTTTAGCTGGCTTTCAAAGTATGCCCGGCTATAGGGATCCCTCAAACTCTTAAAGTATCTCCTCATGTTTTAGAGGTCATGCAGAGGAAGGTCAACAATGTTTTCTAAAAGTAAATGTCTTGATCTCTTTGATCTCTAGTGATGTTCCATCTGTCTAGACTAGTAGCAAACATCTAGGACAAGATGGGTCTCTTAGCAGCAAGAGGCTCTATAATGAGTGGACTTTATTGAGCAGCCTCTTCCTGAGCATCCTTAGGAAGTCCTGATCCATCTTGAGATGTAGAGATGGATGCTTTTGACTTCTACTTCTTCTTTTTATCCCTTCTTATGGTCATCCTTTTCCCCTTTCTGTATTTTAACTGAGTAGACTAGCCTATAGCATCAGATTGTTCTTGTTTATCTTCCTCAGTTGGGTCATTTTCCTTCACATGTTCAGAAAGAGAATGATAAGGACCCTACTATGGATTAGAAGATGACGTTGGCTATGGTTCAGCACTAGATCTAGGTTGTGTTGTCTCTTATTGTTCAACCTTGACCTCAACTTCAGGTGCAATCAGACTTGGTGGAGAATGCAAATCAACAAGCTCACCCCTTTTGATATTCTATTTTATCACTCTAAAGTGCTCATCCATGGTGGATAGAGACATTGGACCAAGTCTCCTTTCGGATAATTCATAAAGCTTCAAAGAGCTCAACAGATTTTGCTTATTAGCAGACTTTTTCAAATTTGCTCTAATAGTGGCTCTTGACTTTGCATCCTTTTTTCTAATCTACCTCTTAGCAGCTTTTTGTTCTTTCAACACTTATTGTTTAACCTGCTTGAGGTATTCAAACGCAACATACTGATAGGATAAGGGAAGAAGGGTTGCATCCTGATAGAGTCTTATGACACTCATGTAGGTAATCATGTTCTATGTATCTTGTTCCCTGCCTACCTGATGTTGTTTCTCAGTTACCACAACCACTTTCTCAGAGCTTTCATGAACTGGGAGAAAGTAGGAGTTTTGTAGAGTATTTTTCTTCTCCTTTCTTCATAGATTTTGAGGAGTAATTCTGCATCCTCAGTTTTCTTTCTGTACTTTGATAACTCAGTGTCAGTCAGTTCATTCAACTCTTCTAAGGGAAGAGAGATGAGTTCATCTATCTTGTAATTCCTTGTCCCTAGATAGTTCAATCTGGATGCCCTCAACTCATCATCCTGAGTGTTTGGCCCTGGGGCGGCCCTAATTACAGCTTCCATGAAGCATTTGGTCTTACTTGAACTCTCTCCCCTTAGCTTCCTCTTTCTCTCTCTTTCCTCCTCCTCAATCTCCTCAGGAGTCAATTTCCTTTTCCCTTTGTCACTCACAGGCTTGGGTGACTTAGGTTGAAGACAACTTTGGCCTTTATTGCTTGGTTTTGTACTTGAGCTCTCACAAGAGAGAGGTTGTGAGACACCTTCATTAGTTGGTACGTCACTGAGGATAATGGGTGTTGAATCAGTTTTTGTTTTAAGGTTCACAGGCTCTACTACTCGACCTTCAGCCAAGGTTTCCCCTTCGAAGCTGATCTTAGGGTCTACCTCAACATCTAGTTGACCAATAACATTTCCTGCTAGCCTCTGCCTATGTGGCAAGGTTCTCGGTATGAACTCTTTAACCACTCTATCTCTAATCCTCTCGGCTAGTCTGTCAGCTTACCTGTTTTGAATTGGGTTGGTAGTGGCATATGAACTAGAGAAAGACTTTCATAGGTTTTTAAGATCTGAAATTGAAGACTTCTTGTTTCCCCTGAAGCCTAAGGAGTATCAGGGCTCTTCTATCAGTATCATACCTCCATCATATTATCTCATTTTTAGTAAGATAGGAT
>BJCN01319119.1:0-11859 GCA_018326445.1 Flaveria brownii
TGGGAACATCAGTAAATATTTGTCAACAAGACTTGGAAGAACTGCATCCTGATGTAGTTGAGGAGATGGATCTCCAATGACAAATGGCAATAATTGCTTATAGAGCCAAACAATATCTCAGAAGAAATAAAAACTTGGCCGCAACAAGCAAAACATCAAAGATTGGTGTTGACAAGTCAAAGGTAAGATGATTCAAGTTCAACTCTATGGACAAATTTCTAGAAAATGTAATCAACAATCAAATCCGGACTTGAGACAACATCAGCAACCTCAGTCTCATTAATATCAATCCCATCAGCCATCAGCATCTCAAAGATCTTTCAGACAACCTCAGCTAACAACCTCATCCCCACCAGCCACAAATGATTCAGTAGGACCTAGTAATTCAAAGGAATCTGGGCTGATCATACTACAAGATGGAACATGTGACCGGAGTATGTATGAGAAGGAAGTCTTGGAAGAGAATTAAGCTTTAATGGCGCACATGGAAAGCAAAGTTCCACCAATGGCTAGAGAGGTAAGAGAAAGACTATGTTCATCAGTATGTGTTGAGGAAGTTGAATGGTATAGAGTCCATGCTCAACAATTGGCTGATAAAGTAAAAGAAACAATGATTTTGAATGAATCCCATGTAAGAGAACATAAATTATATTAAATCAAAATTAACTCTTTGCAAAAGGATTTAGAAAAATCTGTTTCAGAAAATTACAACTTAAAAGCCCAAGTTAAGCATCTGACCACTTCCTTAACCAAATCCATGGCTGATCATGCATAAACTGAAGTGAAACTTCAGAAGTTTCAACTTTCATCTAAGCAATATGAGAAATTGTTAAAATTCTCATATTGAATCAAAGAATAGGTATGGGTTGGGATATAATGCTGTTGCACCTCCAATAAATGATAAATACATCACTTTACCTGAAACAATGACAAACACTTTGTTAAATCATTTTGTGCCAAGCACCAAGGTTGAAATAAAATCTAATCAGCAAAACACTGACAATGAAACGGAGGTGATAAAACTGAGTCTTCTGAATCAGAAAACTTTAAACACAATGACTCAGAATTTGATTTTGATAAATGTGATGACTTGGATGATTCTGATGAACGTGATGATGTTCAACTGAACATTGGTAAGAATGTTACTGTTGAAACTTTCCTTCTTAAATTACTTGACGAATCAAAACTGCAATATCCTCCAAAACAAAGAAACATGCTGAAGACTATCTACAAGAGGATTGCTCAATTAAATGAAGGACTTCAAGAACTTAGTCAACAGAAAAATTTTTCAACAAAAGGAGTTGATCAGTGCAGATCTGTTGAGGAGGTACCCTTATCCCCCATAGATAAAGGTAAGAAGAAACAATCAGCAATTAAGCAGCAGAAAGGTACTTCAATAGAAGATCTGCGGAAGGCAAAATCTACTGAATCCGTAGAATATCTACGAAAAGAAAAAACCAAATCTACGAAAGAGGTGCCAAAGAGAGAATCTGCCAACAAACCTAATCCGAAAGTGTTGGATCTTAATCAACTGAAGTCATCAAAAGTTAAACAAGAATCATTTGATAGTACTCCTAGCAAAAGCAAGGACAAATCAAGTGTTCCATTGGAAAAGGAGTTGAAGAATCACAAGCTGAATATGAAAAAGAAGATAATTGAGACTGATGAAGAATCTGAGGAAATGTATTGCAAATGGTGTGATATGAAAAATCATAATACTGATGATTACTACTTCAGCAGTTATTGTTCCATTTGCAATATGAACAATTACATGACCTCTGATTGCTACTTCAATAAACATTATGCAATCTGTAACAAAAATAATCATTCAACTCAGGAATTTTATTTTTACAAAAAAAACAAGACAAAGAGAACAAAGAAGTCAAAATCTGAATTGGCTGAATCAGACTCTCAATCCACTGAAAGTCAAGAAGATTCAAAGCCAAAGAAGAGGCAACAAAAACAAAAGCCAAAACTAAAACAGAAATCATCTGCTGAGGATAAAATTTTGAAGAAAAGAACATCAAGTCAATCCAAAACACCTCACAAAAAGGTGGACTTGACTGATAAGAAGTCAAACATTGATGATACTTTCTTTGATAATTTTGAAAAGGGAACACATGTATCTCATTCAAAATGAAAAGATGATGAAACCTTCAAAAATCAAGGTTCATTGTTAAAATCAAAGCATCAAGCAAAGAAAGACAAGGTGAATGAAGAAGAAACTGAGAAACAAGATCCAAACTTAACAACCTCATTTTCAACAGAATCATCCTCACCACTACTAACTTAATAAGAATCAATTAAGCCTAAAATTAATACTGAAACTTCAAGACTGATTCATGAAGGAGTAACAATCATGGAGAGCTGATAACAAGTGGTATGTTGATAGTGGTTGTTCTAGGCATATGACATGAAACTGTTCTCTTCTCCATGACTTCAAGCATAAGAATGCCTCATATGTGGCATTTTATGGGGATAAGAAGGGAGGTAAAATAGTTGGTGAAGGAATGGTAACTAATGGTGTGCTCAAATTTGAGAAAGTAAATTATTATTAAATTTTGCAGTATAATTTATTAAGTGTGTCTCAAATCTGTGATCAAAATTATATAACATTATTTGATAACACTAATTGTTACATTCTTAATCCAGGTTTTTCAGTTCCAAAAGAATGGATCCTTCTTAAAGCATCAAGAAAAGGAAACACATATGTTTTGGAAATGAATAACACAACACTCACAAGCCATGAAACATGCCTGCTATCTAAGTCTTCAGAAGATGAATCTCAATTGTGGCATAGAAGGCTTGTTCATTCCAACATGAAAAATATTAATAAATTGGTGAAAAATGACTTAGTCATTGGACTTCCAAAGAAAGAGTTTTATTGTTCAAATCATTGTTCTTCATGTTATAAAGCAAAACAACATAGTGTCTCATAAATCCAAAATTATCAATACTAACACTACACCACTCAAATTGCTTCACATGGACCTTTTTGTTCCAACCAATGTGATGAGATTGGAAAAAGGCAATATTGTTTAGTGATAGTGGATGATTTTACTAGATTCACTTGGGTCTTCTTCTTAAAACAAAAGAGTGAAACATCTGAAACCTTAATGTACTTTGTCATCAAAATTGAGAATCAACTTGATTTAAAAGTTAAAATTTTCAGGAGTGATAATGGAACTAAATTTGTTAATGCTGATTTAGATTCTTTTTGCAGGAATAAAGGCATTGTAAGGCAATTCAGTGCACCAAGAACTCCATAACAAAATGGAGTTGCTGAAAGAAGGAATAGAACTCTCATTGAAGCAGCAAGAACAATGATAGTGACTCTCAGTTGCCTATCACATTCTGGGCTGAAGCTGTCAACACAACATGCAATGTTCAAAACAGGACATTCATTGTCAAAGAACATAACAAAACGCCTTATCAGCTTTTATTCAAAAGAAAACCTATTATAGGATATCTTAGAGCTTTTGGGTGTCATGTATCTGTGTTAAACACAAAGGAACAATTGGGAATGTTTTTTAAGAAAGCCTATGATGGTTTCTTTGTTGGATATTATTCAACATCTAAATCATATAGGATCTACATTCCACACACATAACATTATGGTAGAAACTCCTAATGTTTCATTTGATGAATCAGTATTTACCAAATCTGTTAAAGGTTCATCATGGTTGTTTGATATAGATGCATTAATAGACTCATTTAACTCTGGATATTTGATTAATGCAGACTCTACTGATACATGTTATCCTTTTGTTCCTCCAAATCTAAATGAAGTATCACTATCAGCTGATCCTCCAAGACCACAAACCTCAAGTGTCATGGATCAAGGAACAACCAATGTACCAGTTCAGCAAAATGGATCTACATCCGGAGATGGCAACTCTACATCCGCAGCTAATGACAATGCCTCCGCAGATGATCATCCTTCATTTAGAGATATGGATAATGCTTCAACAGGTGCTCCTAACATTGGAGATGATACTTTGCATTCTAGAGACTTGTCAGCAGTCCAACAAATACCATCCATAGATGTTCCTATAACTCCTACAGATGAACAAAACACATCCATAAAAGTTCCTGCGGAAGACATTCATAATGCAGTTGATGTACCAAATGAAGATCCTGTTATTTCAAATGCTGAACATGAAGAACACTTTGATTACTTCATTGATTCATCATCATAACTGAATCCCTCTGCTCCAATGGATATGTGTAACTTGGAATCAAACATCCCGTTTGATTCGATTTCAACAACCAGAATTCACGAGTCTCATCCATCTAACAACATAATTGGAGACCTAAATGAAAGAATAACAAGAAGCAAAGGGGGAGCTACAAACATTTGCTTGTTTACTTGCTTTCTGTCTCAAGTTGTTCCTCCAAACATCACAACTGCTCTAAGGGAATAGCAGGATTGAAGCTATGCAGGAAGAGCTTCAACAATTTAGAAAGCAGAAAGTGTGGAATCTTGTTGACTTGCATGAAGGACAACATCCAATTGGAACAAGATGGCTCTTTAAAAATAAGCTAGATGATAGAGGTATAATTGTGAGAAACAAAGCTAGGCTGATTGCTCAAGGATATACTCAAGAAGAAGGAATAGACCATGATGAAGTTTTTGCACCTGTTGCAAGAATTGAAGCAATTATTTCTAGCCTATGCTTCCTACAAGAAGTTCACTATCTACCAAATGGATGTCAAGTGTGCTTTCCTTTATGGAAAAATTGATGAAGAGGTCTATGTGGCTCAACCTCCTGGTTTTGAAGATCCTGACTACCCAGCTGCTTCAGCTGGTTGCTCTCAAGTTCTTTTGTTGCAAAACCAATTACTTGATTATGGTTATAATTTTCTTCAAACACCAATTCATATTGATAATTCAGCTGCTATGTTTATCACTGCTAACCCAGTTCAACATAGCAAAACAAAGCATATTGAAATCAGATATCATTTTATGAGGGATTGCTCAGAAAAGAGATTAATCAAGTTAGTCAAAGTGGATACAAAAAATCAGCTTGCTGATTTATTCACTAAAGCCTTTGATTTAGTTAGATTTAGTTTTCTAATTGAGTCTTTGGGTATGGTTAACTTAGATTAACTCATCATAAGAAAAGCATGTGACTGTCCTTGTAAATAGTAATCTATTGTGACTTTTGTTTCAACATGTCATATGTATGGGAAATCATAGTACACTATGCCCTTTGCTTACTTCCTGTAATCAACTAACTTTAAATTTGATCAAAAGCACCATGATATGTGAGTAGGTTCAGCTTGAGTGAAAACTACACTAAGAGAATGCCTAACATAATGAAAAGGTGACTGTTTATAGGAACTCTATTTTGAGGATCAAGCAAGTAATTCTTATCCTGATGTGATCAAATCACTCACCTAAGCATAATATGTAAAACACTTTATAACTTATATCTTTGCAAAATCATACTCCCACTGTTTTGTGTGAACAAAGACCTGGGTTTATGATTTAGAGTATAATCCTCATCCTCCCTCTGTTTTGTGTGAACAAAGATCTGGATTGAAGGCACCTCTGTTTTACATGAGTAAAGACCTGGTGACTTTATGAGGATCATATTTCAGCTCTCAAAAGAATCCACTGTGATCAACTATATATTATCTAAAAGAGCATTAACATCAAAGCATTTATGAGACTACAAAGTTGTCTTAAGATAGAATTTATAACATAATGTACATAGTCTCTAAGTGTGAAAAAGTGATGATTTGACTCACAAACGGATGGCAAACTCTAATGTGAATTCAATGTGGAGCACATATCAGTTAATCTCTAATAAACATTAAAACATGATAAATAACATGCCTAGTTGATACAATACTCTTGCTTGGATTTAAGTGGAAATATATACTTGCAATCAGGTGTAGCATTAGATTATATCTCATCAAACAAATCAAATAGAGAAGAATCTTAGTGTCATAGTATGATCCCCTTATATCTATGTGCATGCATTTATTTTAACAGATTTCATCACTTTTGGATTGTCATATGCCTTTCATGCTATTCTTCTACATAAATTTATGATAAATACTAAATCTTATCATTAATCATAAATTTAAGGGGAGTAGTTAATGCATGAAACATAATAAAAGCTGAATTTTGATCAACCAACTAAGAAGGAATTGGAACTTGAGCACTAACTTGGCTGCAAGATATAGACCTGTTAGATAAAAGGGTTTATACGTCCTAGCGTATCTCCTTGGGGAGCACCAGTTCTATTTGTAAAGAAGAAATATGGAACTTTTAGAATGTATATCAATACCGAGAACTCAATAAATTAACCATAAAGAACAAGTATCCTCTCCCTAGCATAAATGACCTATTTGATCAATTGCAAGGATCTAGTTATTTTTTCAAAATTGACTTAAGATCAGAGTATCACCAGTTAAGAGTGCAAGAGGAGGATATTCCTAAGACTGCGTTCAGAACTCGATATGGTCATTATGAGTTCCTTGTAATGCCATTTGGATTAACGAATGCTCCTGCAATATTCATGTTTATAATGAACATGTTTATAGATGACATCTTAATCTATTCTAAAAATAAGGAGGAACATAAGGAACACCTAAGGTTAACTTTAGAACTACTTCGAAAAGAGCAATTTACACCAAATTTTCAAAATGTGAATTCTGGAAAAGGGAAGTACAATTCTTAGGACATGTGGTTAACCAAAAGGGAATTCAAGTTGACCAAACAAAAATTAAAGTACTTAAGAAATGGGAAATTCTGAAGACACCAACTGAAGTATGATAATTCTTAGGTTTGGCAGGATATTATAGGAGATTTATAGAAAATTTCTCAAGGATAGCCCAACCTTTAACAGAATTAACTCAGAAGGATAAGCCATATATTTTGGGAGAAAGACAGAATGTTGCATTTGAACTTTTTAAAGAATAAGTTTTGCAGTGCTCCTATCTTAGCACTTCCAGAAGGAACAGACGAATTTGTATTATATTGTGATGCATCACATCAAGGTTTTAGATGTGTTTTAATGCAACAAGATAAGGTAATTGCATATGAATCTAGACAACTCAGGGGAAGTGAAAAGAATTACACTACACACGATTTAGAATTAGGAGCAATAGTATTTGCACTAAATATATGGAGACATTATTTATATGGAACTAAGTGCATAATTTATATGACTCATAAGAGTTTATAACATATATTTAATCAGAAGATGCTAAATATGAGGCAGAGGAGATGGATAGAATTATTAAGTGATTATGATTATGAAATCAAATACCATCCAGGAAAGGCAAATGTAGTAGCTAATGCTTTAAGTAGAAAAGAAATAACTAAGTCATTACGGGTTCGTGCTATCAGGATGGAGATACGTTCAGATTTACTAAACCAAATTCAAGAAGGTTAACAGAATGATGACTGGAAAGAAGTAATGGGACAAAGCAAAAAATTAGAAGCAATAATGGGTGGATTCTTGAGATTTAAAGGAAGAATTTGGACCCCTAACAATAATATGCTATGGGAAATCGTCTTAAATGAAGCACACAAGTCTAGATATTCAGTGCATCAAGGAAACAATAAGATGTACAAGGATTTGAAAAGACAATATTGGTGGCCGGGTATGAAAAGATCTGTTGCTGAAATTATGGAAAAATATGATGTTTGTTCCAGAGTTAAGGATGAGTACCAGAAACATTCAGGATGTTTACAACAACCAGGAAATCCCTGAGTGGAAGTGGGATCAGATCACTATGGATTTTGTAACTAAGTTACCTAGAACCTCAAGTGGGTAAGACACAATATGGGTTATAGTTGATAGACTAACTAAGTCAGCTCATTTCTTACCTATAAGAGAAGATTATAAGATAGAAAAGCTAGCAAGAATTTATATGAGGGAAATTGTGTCTAGGCATGGAATACCCATATCAATAATATCTGATAGAGATAGTAGGTTTACTTCAAGATTCTGGCAAACTTTACAAAAGGCCTTAGGAACTCAGATAAATATGAGTACAACTTACCATCCATAGATAGATGGGCAGAGTGAAAGAACGATAGAAACGTTGAAAGATATGTTATGAGCTTATGCAATAGATTTTGGTGGCAACTGGGATTCACACTTGCCATTAATTGAATTTTCATACAACAATAATTACCATACTAGTATTTGAGAAGGTCCATTTGAAGCTCTATACGGAAGGAAGTGTAGATCACCTCTGTGTTAGAATGAAGTAGGAGATAGACAGCTCACATGCCCAGAACTTATACAGTAAACAACTAATAAGATTAGTGAAATTAAGAATAGATTAAAAGCAACATGTGATAGGCAACTAAGTGAGATACACAGCACATTTCATGTGTCCAATTTAAAGAAATGTCTAATAGATGAGACATTTAAGGTTCCAATACAAGACGACAAAATAGATAAGAAACTCCATTTTATAGAAGAACCAGTAGCTGTTGTAGACAGAGAAGTAGAAAGTTTGAAAAGAAGTAAGATCCCGTTAGTGAAAGTAAAATGGAATTCAAAGAGAGGACCCAAATTCACATGGGAACCTAAAGATGAAATCAAGAAAAAGTATCCTCATCTATTCTGAGATTAAAAAACAAGGACTGTTACAAAGCAAAAACCCTCTACACCAATGGGGAATGATTATCAAGGAATTTCGGGATAAAATTCCTTTTACGGGGGGAGAATATGACATCCCTAAAACTCAGAATTATGTGTATGTGTATTATAAGTTGATATTATATGTTGATATTATAATTCAACGTTTAAGGTTTATTATAAGTTGATATTATATGTATATGTATTACATTGTTAAGATATATTTATCTTATATATATAAGTTAAGTATAAGTAAAAGTGTGTGTATGTTATGCATGCATGTATTATTTACGTATGCATGTATGTATATATTTCAAGACAATGATATGTTTATATGTAATGAACAAAAGCTTAACCAAACATCACCAAACAAGAATACATCTAGAAACTTTATATCAAAACTAAAACCGAACAAATCTCAAACACTAAAACACTAACTAAAGCATAATCTAACTTCAAAATTTGAATTGCTAAGCTACAACCTAAACCCGATTAAGAACCTAAACCGTTAGTTAAACTAGTCTTAATGACTAAGTATGTCATTAACCCACCATCTGCCACCTAGCCACCTAGCCTTGGACACTAATCATCTTCTAACTCCACCACCTAGCACCATTAACACCAAGATAACTTGAAAGTTTAACACCTCATAACCTAATAACATACTAAATAAGGCTATAAGCCACACCTCACTACCTTAGGCCTAGAACTAAGGATGGCAAGCTCACCCTTAACACCACTCTCGGCTGCATGGATTTCCCACAACCATCACTGTAAACCACCACAACCATACTCCTCTCAACTCACTCTCCTTTCTTTCACCTTACAATCACAACCATTTCCTAGTTCTCTCTTGTCTCTTGACTACCACATCTGCCAACACCACCACCACCATAATCCACTACCAACAAATATTTGCTCACTATCGGTTTGTGGCCATCAACCGCCACAATCATCATCTTTCGATCTCTTTCTCTCGGTTAAGCTCTCACCCAAAACCACTACCTCCCTAGGCCCTCTCTCTCAGATTCATGCCATTCCAAACCAGACAACCATCACTCTCTTCTTTTCTCTCGGCTACAACACCTTAAAGCTAGCACTTTACTCTAAGAAACTTAGTCTTTCGGTTGTTACATCACTATAACAAATCATCATGTACAAAGAAACCTCAAGCTCAAGATCTGTCCTCAAGATTTTGGATTTCAAGAAGCTTAAAGTCATCTCTAAATCATCTTCAATCTTCCTTGCATCTAAAAACAAGGTTTTGATTCTCTTAAATTATGATTAAAAAGGTTACATATGTGTTATGCTTACATATGTAACTAACAAACATCAAGAATATTCATAAGAACACATGAACACATGATTTTTATTCAAGAATCAGTAAGAAATGGGGATTCAAGAGTTAAACTTGGAAGTTTTGTAAACTAAGGATTTAAACAAGAAAATTTCAAAATTTAAGAATTAAAAATATTGATATTTTAATAAATCAGATTAAATACTTGGATGACTGTGATTATGGGAACATAACAAGAAACATGTTTAGAAATATTAAAAATAATAATCTGTGAATTTTGATGTTTTAATATTAAGTAAAACAATTAATATAATTTAATTAAAGAAAAGTAAGATAAATATTATATGGAAGATCCGAACCTGGTAAAAATCTGGAAAAATTATATGATGACCTTGTATTTTATAGAAGTTTTAGAATAAATCTCATGATCAAATTCATTAGTATGACTGAGTTTTATATTTTAATGTGACCTGTCATAAGAAAATTGAAAGAAATAGCCAACCAACGACTTAAAATAAGAAAAAAATCACATAAATAATGATATTCAGGATAGAACAGTATGTATAAATTTTGTAATTTTTGGAAGTAGTGAACGATTTTTGCTGAATTTTATGAAACTTGAAAAACTATAGTAAACTGTTTATTGTGAATTAAAAACCAGAAAATTTATGGGATAAAATAAACTCCAGAATAATCATTCTGGTAAATTTTGGAAATTTTATAAAGATAGTAGCTAATTTTGGTCTTTTATGAAAATTTTGTATAAACTCTAGAAAATTATCTGTAATTTGTCATTATTTGAAATTTTTATATGTTAATCTTTATTTTTAGTTATTATTACTACTAAATTTTAGAAATATATAAGTAACAGTAACCACTATTTTAGAATTTATAACTATGGTGCTGGAAATTTTTGAAGAACTAAGATATTTTATAAAAATAAATATTTTATAAGTTTTCGCTAGAATTGAGGTGAGATTCATAGCCCCATGTTTTATGTTTATAAGTTTTAGGAGAAAAACCATACTGTTTTATGTTTGATTCAAATAAATAAGAATTTTTAAGATAAACTGTCATATTGCCATAAGTTACAACCATTAATTCAGATGAGGAACCGTCTGATAATATAGGTAGCACTACTTAGGAAAATATTTCATGCACCAATAAGATGAGTGTTGTGATGCTATATTATTGGATTTTTATGATTTGTATTTATGACAGTTATGAATCACCTAACATATAAGTAGGTTTGGCTGTAATCTTATTTTTGTTGTATCAATATGTTTTGTTTGATTATTAAACCTATGTTTCTCACCAATATTATGTTGATGGTTTTTAGTATGCTTTTTCAGGAGTACAGAATGACTAACATCGTTATGTTCTCGTTTGATGTGTACAATGGTTGGAGCGAAGTTATTGGGATGACTTGTGTAAAAATAACTGTTAACATATTCGAGTCTAGCATAATGACGGATGCACACATCCACTACTACAGAAGATTATGAAGTTGTTGGTCTAGGAATAAGCACACTTGAATCAAATCATGAAGAATTGGATCAAAAGTATATAAAATATGGTTAAAAGAATGAACAATGAAGAACACCAAATAAAACCCCAATTTGATCTCTATTTGATTGCAATAAGTGTTGTTTACATGGAAACCCCCAATCAATAGCTCATTCAAGCTCTAACCCTAATTGTCATCCTTTTCTATTTATAGTAAATGACAATTTACTAATGACACTTAGGACCCTAAACTATGACAATTAGAAATTACAATTAAAACCCAAAATGTCTAAAAAACAAGATTAAATATATTTTGTCGACACAAAATATATTTATTAACAATAAGCATCCTAGACAAATATATCTTCAACGTCTTGTCTCTAATCTTCGTCCCGAACACGACGTTTGACTTTTGTTGACTTTGACCGTGACGTTGACTTTTGTTGA
>BJCN01319135.1:0-11141 GCA_018326445.1 Flaveria brownii
TGTGACATTCATCCTCTAAGAAGGTCCACATATCAATCTTACTATCTTAGGTCTTAATCTTAATAGCTTCTACTTGCAGGATAATAAAAAAATTCTAAAATAACTAATATAACTCAAATCAATATGCGATTGATGTAGCAGCAGGCACAAT
The DNA here is from genome assembly GCA_018326445.1 of Flaveria brownii. Taxonomy (NCBI): domain Eukaryota; kingdom Viridiplantae; phylum Streptophyta; class Magnoliopsida; order Asterales; family Asteraceae; genus Flaveria; species Flaveria brownii. The sequence continues at coordinate 152 of BJCN01319135.1, forward strand.
AACACCACAAATTCTTAATAGCTTCAATTTTTCAACAACACCACTACAATAACTCCACAATCATAAAACCTGTTGATATAGCAGCAGCAAGCACTCAAGCAGGCAAGCAGCAAGCTGCGATTGATGTAGCAGCAGCAAGCACTCAAGCAGGCAAGCAGCAAGCTGCGATTGATGTAGCAGCAGCAAGCAGCCAGCAGGAACCGATGAAAGAGGCGCGCAGGCTGCAGCAAGCTGCGATTCAGCGACGGAGGGGGGTTTCGGTCTTTCGGACGTCCGATTTGGGAGCGATTGGGATTTGGGAGGGAGGGGGATTTGGGAGGGATCGATTGAGCGATTGGGAGAATGGGAGTTTGGGATTGGGTTCAACCGGTTGGGGATTTGAGTTTTAAGTGGGTTGGGTTTTTTAATTGGGTTGAGTTTTTAAGTGGGTCAATGGGTTAATAGGTTGAATTGAATTGGGTTGGGTTTTTTAAGTGGGTTAAATTGAATTGGGTTTTTTAATATTTTTATAAAAGGTAATATTTTTTATAAAATATTACATTAATTTTTATAAAAATTAAAATTTCCTATAAAGTTTTTAGTATAAATTTTTTTTGGGGTAACGTAAAATTTCCTATAAAATTTCCTATAAAGCAATCACAACTCCTGATGATAGGGGTGTGCAAGAAACCAGAATAACCGAACCGTAACCGAAATAACCGATGCAACCGAACCGATAAAATCGAAACCAATAAGAAACCGACGGTTTGGTTTGATGATTTTTTAAAAACTGATTTTTTCGGTTAGGTTTCGGTTTTGCTCGTAAATTTAGAGGTGTATTCATACACTTATAAAATGACTAGCCTATAAATTACTTATTTAATTTATCCTGTCTATAATTCAGGTTTAAAGAATAATCTTTAAACTTTTTTGTTTGGTAGATTAAATTATTTTATTGATTTTTTTGTTATTGTATTTTATTAATTGTAATTAATTTTAATGTTAAATAACTATAAGAATATATAGATTATGTTTAAAGATCAACAAAATAATGTAAGCCTAAAGGTTTTAGCTTAAAATTCATTACTTTGAACCATTTTTTTTAATTTGAAGCCCAAAAACAAAACCGAAAAGGCCGAAACCAAACCAAAACCCAAGTCTAAACCGAAAACCAAAACAGATAAAAACGAAACCGAATGGTTTTAAAAACCTAAAAATCGAAATATCGGTTTTTGGTTTCGGTTTTAGACTAAAATTAAATCAAACCGACTATGCACACCCCTACCTGATGACATCATTAGCAACTTTTAACTAATTAACTTAGTGGTAACTCAAACAAACTTCCAAAAATAGTAAGATGACTCTTAGCAATACAAGTGAATGAAGTGTCAAGCGTGTCATCAAATCCGATATTGCGTCAATCGTCCACAGCACGCTTGTGCATGAGTTGGGTACACCCTTAGAGCATTCACAACCCATTCTTTAAAAGTTTATGAGTGTAAATCTTATATTATATGGAATGATTTTGAGTGGTTTTAAGTGGTTGTGAGTAGATGTAAAATAAAATATTACTGTTCATCTGTAAATTTGAAGATTTAAAGTTTAACCCATATAAAATTTTTAACATATTTTAAAGTGGTTGTGAGTAGAGAAGAGGAAAAATATTATGATAAAATATATAAAAGATATTATTTAATTAAAATGAGAGAGAAAAAATAGTAATTTTTAATGTATTTATAAAGATAAAGATAAGGAATGGATTGTGAATGCTCTCATACTCACAATAATTTTAAGGAATGAGTTGTGAATGCTTGAAGACTTTCACTTATTAGCACTTTATTATTTTACCCTTTTTATGTGGGACAAATTCTTATTCACTACCTTTCTAGTAAATTACCATTTGCATCCTTGACATTTGTTCATTTTAACCACTTGCGTCCCTGCGATTTCAAAATTCCCAATGGCTCTCTAATGTTTCATTTTTATATCCATTTGTATCCAAAACCCTAACACTGTTAGTTTTCCGTTAGTTCTTTTATAAAAAGACTAAAATGCCCCTAAGAATTAAAAATAAAAAAATTACGGGACCACCTGCATCTTCTACTTCTCTGACCTGCACACATCACCACAACCCCACTCCACCGCCACCACCATCTTTTCTTGACCTAACAAATCTCCGGCAATAGAGCGACGGCCGACGAGCACGGGGAGTCCGACGGCGATGGCTCCGACGACGGTTGCGGTGTCCTGTTCTATTTGGGACACTTGCGGTGTCCTGTTCTTGGTTGATCTTTAATTCATCAGCAGGCAACTGGTACTCGCACATAACATACATGACAGGAGCTGTGGAGCTCCAGCCATGGCAGGATGCATTCGCTATGAAAACTATGTTTACACGACATAACCCGTGCTTGGGTTCCAATTTCAAATTCCCGTAAGTGCAGACGGTCCCGGAGGTAAAAGCTCAGGGAGAAGGTGTTGTGAAGGATGCGGGTGGGAAATCGTCTGAAAAGCTTAAAAAGGGTATTACTTTGATCTGTTTGTGTGATTTAGAATCAATTGGTTAGATAGTTTTTTATTTATAACAGGTTAGGGTAATTTACTCTTTGAATTGATTTTAAAAATTGATTTTCCAGCAACACTCATGGCTATAGGCGATTGTTGTATGCAAGAATGAATTTTGGAAGCTAAATGCTCTTAGTGTAGCCACATGCGATGTAATTTGTTTTTAGCAACATGAAAATAATCATACTCTAAATATTCAAAGAGTAAATTACTATTTGGGGAAAATTTTTCTTTAATTGCTATTGTTAGTTGCTACTTAGAAAAGTTAGGATTTGCCAGAGGTGATGATCGGTGATCGGAATAATGGAGTTTGAATGGTTTGAAATTGTGTTTGAAGATGAAGATGGCCTGTGGCTGTGAAATTGTGTTTGAAGACGAGGGATGAGACAGTGTTTTTGGTGGGGTTTCTTGAACGTCATCGTGGTGGTAGTACTTTGGGAAACAATGGTGTTTTTAGTGGGTTTGAGGGTGTTGGGTGCGGTGGTTCGGTGGTTTTACGGTGGTGAGTAGTGATGGATTTGGGGGTCTGATGGTGGTGGGGGGGCTGCAGTTATGGTGTGGGGGGAGTGTGGTGGTGGTGGTGATGGGAGATCGCGATGGTGGTGTAGGAGGATCGCGGTGGTGGTGAGATTGGGGAAGAAGGGGAGAAGGTGTAGAAGAGGAGGAAGAAGCATCGAGGAAGATGAGGAAGAAGGGGAGAAGGTGTACAAGTTTTTTTATTTATTTAATTGTAGGGGTAGTTTAGTATTTTCAACAATAACTTTAACAGAAAAACTAACAGTGTTAGTTATCTTGACTCAAATTGAAATAAAAATAAAACGATAGACACTCAAATGAAGATAACATAAAACGTCAGGGCGCAGATGGTAATTTTGAAACTATAAGGATGCAAACGGTTAAAATGGAAAAACGTCAGGGATGCAAATGGTAATTTACTCTTACCTTTTCATTTTCACAACTTAGTAAGTTTCAAACACATAACTAGTATTGACGTTTTATTTATCTAAACTTGATTTAGACATTGTTTTACTTGTTACAGGGCTCTCACAACTAGTAATAATAATTATATTAATCAAACTTACATATAATTATTTGTGTTCAAAATGACTAAAAAGTCATATTTTCTACTTAGAGAGGAAAATCCTATTTCCAATAATTTTTCAAACAAATTCAAGGAGTTTAAGCATAATCAAGTGACATATGAGTTTTGTCTAAGGAGTTACTATAATTTCAAGATAAAACTAGGCATCAGAATGAAATTTTTAAAAAAAATCTTCTAAAAATATTTCAAAAGGGGGTAAACATGGATTATCTTAAAAGCATAGTGATAATTATGTGAGGATCAAAGAAAATGAAAGAGTTTGTTGTTAACATCACATACACGTGTTTAAGTTATGAATTCTTAAAATCTTGTATTAGATACAGAGGTGTGGAAAGAAAGAAGTAAAATATAATTAAGAGCATCCGGTATAGGTAGCATGTGTGATGTGCTAGTGATCATATGTTCTGCATCCAATAACACTCACGGGTAGGTATGCATAGCATGTGTGATGTGCTAGTGATCATATGTTCTACATCCAATAACACTCACGGGTAGCCCCCCCCCCCCCCCCCCCCCCCCTCTCATGAGTGTGCTGTGAATCGTGAGTAGATTATATCGTCACTGGAACTACTAACTATCATGAATGCGCTAACTATGAATATGATGCCTGAAGATGAAGCTTGTGAGAGTCGAGTGGATTTTATTTAATTAACAAGTTTTTCTAGCAAAAGTAAAGTTAACTCACATCTCACAGGTCACGAGTCATACTCTTTTTAATGGGTGAGCGAGTTTTATGTATATATGATGCCTAAATCTCACGCCTTAACTAAAAAAGAAGAGAGAAAAATTAATTAAACAACAACCTAATTAATCTTTTATTATCATACTCTTTTTGTTTAATTTGTGTGGTTTAGATTAATACTAGTGTTTGATCTTATAGTGTACTTTTTGAACAAACCATTTTAGCTTAATATCTAACTTAAAATCGAACCATTTCATACGTATATAATGGTGAAGCATGATGAAAGTTTAGTGGTCAGTACTGTACTTATGGAGTTGTGGGAGCATTGTTATCTCTTCTTGCCCCAAAAATGGTTCGAGCCAAATGTCTTGACTCACAAGGCCACGGACCACCTGTTAATCTGTTTACATTTAACGCGTATTATATATCATATTCCAAACGACATAAAAACAAACAAACATAAAGTCGGATAAAGCAATGACAACAATGGTTTTGACGCATGCTATTTGTAGGAAACAACGTTCTAATCATGTATTTAAAATTAAGTGGTCTAAATGAAACATAAGTAAATCTTAGTTATTAGACATCACTACAAGTTTACAAATGTAACTGATACATATATACATATTCTGTATGATTGAACCATCGATTTGGTTCAGTTATATCACTACAATATCTGCCTTTTAAAGGGAGATTCGAAATTGCTACATTTGACAATTATGACTAAATTTCATAATTACAAACTGACTCATAAATACTAAAATTGATGACAAATAAATGCGTGAACCAAGGCAATAAGTGATTTAACGTGTTTTACACTAAAAACGTATCAAATTAACTAAAATGTAGAAAAACAAGTAAATAACGAAATCAGATCCTTTATTAAATGATCTGTGTCTGATTTTTTTTAGCGGCAAGGTTAGTGGTTAGTAGTTAGTACACCAAATTAGTAATCAAGGGCGGCTCTACCATGTAACAAATTAAGCTATGGCTTTAGGCCTCTAAATTTTAGGGGCCCTCAAATTTTAAAGGGCTACTATATGTTATACTAGAGAGCGAAGAGAAGAAAATTGTAAACCGTAAGAGCTATGATAATCTTTGTGTGTTGCTCTGTTTTTGCCTTGAGAAATAACGACTGTTTGAAGAAGGTGATTGTTGAAGAAGGTGAAATATATAACAAACAAATTTACCTTTTACCCTTTAAAACAATTATATATTTATATATGTTGTGTTGCAAGCTATGATAATCAATGTGCCACCTTTTGTCTTGTTCTATTTTCATTGTTTTATACTTTTATACTCAAAATGTGATGTTTTTCTAGTATTCTGATATATACAGATCTCACGTTATAAATCAACGCATCTTTATGCGTGTTGTATGATATCATACGCGGCGTATAAGATTGACAACATTGAAAATGAGAAAAATTTAGAGGGCGTTGTTAGAGTGCTATACGCCCCATATAGCCCTATACGACCCTCTATACGACACATATAGGACTATACTATGCGTATAGTAAATTCCGACACTGACTACGAGAAAAAGTCAGGAGGCAGTCAGAGGGGTTATATGCACTGTATAAGGCTATACGACCCCCCTATAAGATGTGTATGAGGTTATACAACACGTATAGAAATTTGGGGTGTTGATTTATAAATCTGGGTGTTTAAATAACCATTTTTTTATAATTTTGAATACATAATAAATTTACAAACATCATCTACTTGGATTGTCATCAATTTGTTTTTGACTATAATTTAATAAAACTTTATTATTATAAACTAAAAGGTATCCGGTGTAAATATATTTGGTGTTTACTTGCATGTTTACTTATATATCTTATATATTTATTTCTGTTCTTGTTTCTATTAAAATTCTAAATGTAATTAGGTGTAATTTGTATTAAAATTCTGTTCTTGTTTCTATTGAGGGCGGACCTTGGCGCAGCGGTAAAAGCTGTTCCTAAGGGACCGAAGGTCTCAGGTTCGATCCGTGGAAACGGCCTCCCCATAAAAATGTGGGGGAAAGACCGCGTACATCTTCCCTTAAATGGGACGGACCCTCCCTGGACCCTGCGAAAACGCGGGAGCTCTTTGCAGCACCAGGTACGCCCTTATGTCTTAAATTGTACATTTGTACATATAAAAATAAAACGGACAGAATAGTATATATAAAGTTATAAAGTTATTCTCAATTTGTATATTACAAGTTACTATTAAAAGCTAACGTATAAGCAAAAAGGCCTAACTTTAATCGTTTGCTTTAGGCCCCGAGACATTTTGAGCCGCCCCTGTTAGTAATTATTCGTCAATGTCAATGATTGAACCTTGGACCTCCAAAAGAGGCAAAGACTCTCACCTTTCACTTGACCACTAAACCAAAAAATCACTGGTAAAGGATCTGTGTCTGATAATTGCACCAAACCGCCACACTCCATTCGCCATATGATCTGGGTCATTGGGACATTTTCGTCCACATAAATTTGTCTCCTAACTTCACTCCACACAAGTCATAACGATTTGAAGTTTGAGTCTTTTCTTTCTTGTTTCCTTTGTCCTTGGTCCAGCTAACTAGCTAAGAGTGTGTCAACTCTTGGATCAATTCTTCTTTAGTCGTCATTACAACCAGTCTTAAAAAAGATCAAGGTTTTTACTTTTAAATCATATTGTTTTGAAGCTAAATCGCGGTATATAATACGATTTTGGGTTGATTTTATATACATTAAACCCCATCACAAAACCATTAGTTGCGTTAGCGACACAAACAGATAAGCATGCGTATATGCATAGACTTATGGTAAATTACAAGTGGGATTGTCTTGAAACTATCAATAAATAAATAAATAAAATATAAATACTCAAATCATTCATCTATTATGCCATCAATTACGAAAATCTTATCTTTTGAAACTATTTATGAAAACGATATTGATTTCGCCAATGTTTTATTGCATTCTGTTTTTGACTTTTTGTTTTGTGTAACTAAAATAAAAAAAGATTTGTCTTTCAACGCTTTTATTTCCCTTTGAAAATGATTTTGTTTTAACACATTACACATGTATTACTTTTACTATAATCACAATAAAGTTCTATTACACCACGAAAGGGGTACAAGAAAACAACAAAATCCCATCCGTAAAAAGGAGAAATGCCAACCTAAATGACTAGATACACATATAAACACATCCTTAATACAATTGTCCACATAAAAATCAAGCTAATTCTTAAAAAAAAAAACAATACTAATCCTGATAAAATTATGTGATTTTATCTCAGCATTGATGTTACCGAAAACCTAACATGTAGTCATGTAGATCCAACTAAGAGTGTAAAGGAGCTGAACCAAGCATCGTAATCATTTTACTTAACAATTGGAATTTAAAAATTAGAGAAAAAAGAAGAATATCGTAATTGTTTTACTTGGACGATTGATAAAAGTGTAAACAAACTTTTAGAAACATTACTAATTTTATAGATTTGTTGAAAAATAGTGTAGCTATGATTTATGACAAGTAATTCAAACCACTAAATTTTATTACTCTAAGACAACATGTTAAAACGCGTTTCCAAAATTAATTTAACTTATATTAGTTAAATTTCATTATTTTAAGAGATTAAAATAACTTGGTGTCAAATTAACAATTTAAACAAATACATCACCACCTACGCTAAAAAGTAAAAGTTGACCAAGACCTCACCATGGTCAATGGTCAACGGCGTTCCCATCGGGGTATGTTGCCAAAGGACACTTGGCATAAACTAAAAGGATGTGGTCTCCATCATGGAGTGCATTATATGATTTAACAAGGACCAAAATATACGTTTTTTAAAGTGTATAATGTTTTCAAGTATTATTATTATTTAAACTTTATCTTACCAATAACAAACTAAAGACTATTGGACACAAAATCAAAATTATATTTTTGAAGTACCGGTTACTAAATGGTAGAAGATTATATTGGAACTTAGAGAGCGTTTGGTTGGAAGGAATGGAATGTAATGTAATGGAATTGAGAAACTGGTATAATTTTCAAGTAAAATTATGTTTGAGAAGGTAATGAAATGTAAAACCCAAGAGAATGTTCCACCTTAAATTCCCTTGGTTGTGGGATTTCAAAATCCTTCCACCTAGAGAGGGAATTTGAAATCCCACAACCAAGAGAATTTGAGGTGAAACATTCCCTTGGTTTTATATTTTATTACCCACTCAAACATAATTTTACTTGAAAATTATACCAGTTTCTCAATTGCATTTCATTCCTTCCAACCAAACGCTTCCTTAGTGTCTAATGCTGTCAAGCATTTGTCTTTCCTTGATTGTGTATGAACCGGTGATTTTGTTCCGTTTATAATTGTAGATTTGTGATTTTGACATGTCGAATTTGTGGACTTATTAGCAGAATTGGTCACAACTTCTGACTATTGAGGCTCTTTTGGCGTACACCTTTACATCTTTAAGTAATTGTCGATGCTCTACGGGAAGATATGGAGAAGTAATAGAAACCCTAGTATTTAAGTATGTTTCCTAGTAGATATATCTTTAAATGTTGCTTTATCGTATTTGTTCCTTGTAATCCCATCTCTACGTTTGAAATTAGGGCCAAAACATGTTATGAAATACACGTAATAACTTTTTAAGTTGAGATTTTTTATATTTCCTAAGGGTTCTGTAAAAACAAGGCATGCTCATAAACATTAATCACTTTTTTATATAGAACAACGATATTTTTGTATTTGGTTTTACATAGCTTTTATATTCTCGTCGTTACAAATGTTCATGCATGTGATCTATACTTATATGAATCACAATTCTTATATGCTTATATCAAATATGAATAATCTTATAATTAACTTATGAGTATATATACGGAATAAGTTATATAAATAAATATATTTAATTATTGGAAAATACTAAAATGAACATGTAGTAAAACAACATGGGCATACTTGGGAGTCAACACGTGTCCTTAGTGTATTCTTAGTGAGAATAAGCCAATCACATGGCGTCCTTAATGTGAAAAGACAGTACAAATAGACATACTTGATAGTCGACACATGTCCCTTTGAGTGTAAAAATCGATTTACTAAACAAAAGTCAGCGTGGATGATGTCTTCGCACCCTTGTGCAATTTCGGATGATGTTAACACTAAGATAAACACGTGGGCGCATCAGAGTGTGCGACATCGAGTGTGGTATAGCACCTATAGTCGGCACTTTCATCCAACGACTACATGTTCAATTTGAAATTTTGATTTTTCTATAACTATTTGAGGAATGTAATTTTTTATGCATTTATCTTGGAAAATTTCCATGAAATTTATTCATTTTTCTATGATGATTTAACTTATGATATCTTAATAGTATGATAAAAGCTAAATTCTACAAATGTAAAATAGTTTGGTTAGATTGTTATTTTGAGTACCAATTTTAAATCTAAAAATAAGGTTATGGTGTAAAAAGTATACAATCTAAAAAGTTTAAGAACGATTGTGGTATTTTTATCATTGTTTTTTATAGATTATATAAATATATTATTTATTATTATGTTTTATAATTATAAGTATATGGTAACATTATTTTACTGATATACAAAACTTATAGCGTTCAAGGTACATGATGTGTTATTTTTATCATTGTTTTTATATATTATATAAACTTCTTGTTATCCATCATTATGTTTTATGATTAGAAGCACACAATCATTTTATTTCACTAATATATTTTTCAAAACTCATAGTGTATAAAATGTCACAACGATGATCAAAAACACAATAATACATTTTATCTTTGTGTTTTTTATTTTATATCATTTTATGTTCTTATTTGTTATTGTTTTTAATATATTAGTTTAATTAATTGTTAATTTATCATTGTATTTTACATACTAGAAATACACAATAATGTTATTTCACCATCATATTTTTTAGAATTCATCACTTAGAAAAACAAAATAACTAATAAAAATACACAATAAACTGCATAAATGCACAACGTCAATCAGAAATCATATGATACGGTATCCATTTTAAAGATGAAAAACATTTGTTTTTATTATGTAATTTCTACGAAAAAAATAATACCGTATATAAATGTATTCGACTTTCATTTGAACCTTCGTAAAGTTTTAAATTTAAACCACTTTTTATTTCAGCCTTCGTTTATTCTGTGAATGCAATGGGCAAAAAAAGTATTCGACTTTCAAAGCTTGAATAGTTAAGGTGACTCGTACAATTAGAGGTCAATAAAGTGACGGTTCACAAAGTCATGTGAGCTGTCTTTGAAAATGTTGATTTTTCAAAATATAAAAATGACATAATTGTGAATGTCAAAGAGAATGATCATCAATTATAAAGTGACCATCGGGAATATAGCGTTGTGTCTCTGCAGGATCGATTACGGGTGGTTTATCTCTCAACTCACTGTGAATCAACACTCAGCAAGCAGTCTTATGAAGAGTTGATCACAATATAACAAGTAGCAAGCAGTAAGAAAATTTAACACAACAAGTAAATTTTCAAGGTACTTTTATATATTGCTTCTCAACTCAAAGGATTACAAGACACTTGGACTCAAAATCACTTATCTAATGAGTTACAGGGAGAAGATATATATAATACTACCTACAGCCGGATATACTTTGATACCAGCTGGACACCTCTAA
>BJCN01319160.1:0-11944 GCA_018326445.1 Flaveria brownii
ACTGGAAACACATAAAAAGTCAGCGTTGCTGAGTGAGTTCTAGTTTTATAATAAATCATACTTTTCTTTCGTTAAAACCGTTCTTTACATATATGCGATCACACATCATACGTACACATAGACAATATCATTATTATCCTCATTATTCATTCGTTAACTATCGTTCATTTAATGTACATCGTTAACATTCACATTTGTTACCTTTGTTCACATTCATTCGTTAATTCTTACTTTTATTCGTACATTCCTTACTTTTGTTCGTACGTTCATTACTTTTGATGACATGTACATTACCCCGAACATTGTGCACGAAGCGGGTAACTGAGCCTGAGGTCTTTCATAGACCTCGAACATTAGGCACGGAGCTGGCTCCAGTACCTAGGGTAAGTACATTCATCACTTATCTTTCCTCTTTCATTCTGGATCAATGCCATATGCTATACCCCAAACATTGTGCACGAAGCTGAAGCTGGACCTGTGGTAATTAAATCACGAACATTGTGCACGAAGCTGATCCAGTCACCTAGGGCAAGCGGCAAGGATCCCGTACATATGGTCAATTACAAAGATTGGACCCCAGTGTGCATCCTTCGGGGTAGCTAACCCGCACACCGTTGAGCTAACACCTTCATGGGTGTGCACCTCCATACATTTGCTTGCAAGCCTTTATTACATTCATTCGTTCATTCATTAGTGCATGCATTCATTCATAATGTTCCTCTTTCATTATCTTCCACTTTACGTTACATAATACTTCCGTTTTATTCATTAACATAACACGTAAAGCCACAGAAAGATAAACATACGTCATAAATAGGAACATTAACATACACTATAGCATCATCATACAGGACATCATCATACGTACTTAACATGCATCATGCATAAACATGCAACGTCATCATCATGCCCTACGTACCCTCTAAGGCCTCCAAAGGTCATCTTACATGTACCTACGGGAACTTCCATGTTGAAACTTACATCTGCACTTTCCCCCGAAGGTCAGTACTTTAACCATGCTCCTCCTCGGGTACAACAACCCTATTTGGGCGTATGGACACCCTTCAGTCGCATGGCCTCCATGCGACTGAAGATCATGCGATTGAACCTATACGGATGAACACCAATGTGAATGAACACCCAGTCGTGTGATTGGACCCTCACTCGTGCGAATGGACACTATGTGAATGGACCTCATGTGGTTGAACTCTATGCGAATGGGCCTTATGCGGATGGACCTCATGCGAATGAGCACCTATGCGACTAGACTCTCAGTCACATGACTCCTAATGCGACTGGACCCCTAGTCGTGCGACTGAACCTCAATCGTGTGACTGAACCCCAATCGCCCTCCAATTGGCCGTATGGCCTCCAGTCGGTCGTATGGCCTCCAGTCGGTCGCCCAGCCCTAACTGGTGCAGAATGCAGTCATCCCGAACCCAATCTACCATTTTCGACCTCCAAGCTCATCCAAACCCATTCTAAGCCCAAATCAACCATCCTAAACCTTAGGAATGCATACTATAACACCATTCGAGCACACACAAGCCCAAAAACACACTCCAAACGCATCACACGCAATCACACCCAAATGGGTCAAACACACACACTTACAAAAACGGGTTTACTATGTGTTTCAGCCCCAAATTAGTTGAAAACAAGTTAAATAAGGGTCCTAGAACTCACACAAACGAGGAGAAGAAGAAGAGCTTCGTTTTGACTCGCTACACGACGATTTCCAAGCCCGAATCGACCCGAATCAACCTTTTTCTCCCTTTTCTCTCTTCTTTCTCTCTTCTTTCTCTCTTTTGCTGAAATGTGGGTGTGGGGAGAGGGTAAAGGGTTGCCCTCTCCCTTATTATGTCCCCATTTGCCCAACTTTTATGCGTTGGCGAGTTTGGTCCCCCGACTTTGGACTTTATTTCTTTTCTTCTTTCGTCGACTTCAAAATAGATAAATAACCGGGTGTTACAAATAGGTGCAAAAACATTAGTGTAATCTATCCCTTCCTCTTGTGTGTATCCTTGAACTACAAGTCTAGCCTTGTTCTTGATGATCAAACCTCTATCATCTATTTTGTTCCTGAACACCCACTTGGCGCCAATAATGACTTGACCAGGTGGCAATGGACATAGGTTCCATACTTTTTGCCTCTTGAATTAAAGCAACTCCTCTTGTATTGCTTCAACCCAGCTATCATCCTTGAGAGCTTCTTCCACCTTCTTGGATTCCACTTGGGAGAGAAAGCATGAGTATAAGCAGACATTTCCATTGTAAGTCTGTCTTCTAGTTCTCATACTTTCTAAGACATCCCCTATGATGTTCTCAGCTGGATGAGTGTTGTGAATCCTGAGTCTCTGAATCACATCTAGTTGCTTAGATAGATCCAAGTTTGAAAAGTTTTGCTTAGGATTGTGAACATCGAATCCAGCTGATGTCTCATACTCATTCAATGAAGACTGATTGAATGAATTAGTGACAACATCAATGGTGTTTTGCTGTGAAGCAGTATTAATAGTTACCTATTCCTCCAGATTACTGTCTTTATCAGCTTGGTGTTGAGAGTTGGAGTTGTTAGCTGATGAGTTTTGAGGCTCAACTGACTGACAACTTGTTAAAGCTCCACTGTATCCTATGATATTCAAGCTTTCAGGAGTTGCAGTAGTGGGAGCTTATTCTTCATGTCTTCTTGGAGAAATTGGAATAGTTCTGGGTAACTCAAATAGTTGATCATCAGAGGAGTCATTTTGAGTTATTGTTTTAGCTGAAACATTCTCATAAAATGGTTTAGAATAGTTGGAAAACAATTCTAAGTCAAAGATATGGTCAGGGCCATCCCCCTTAACACAAGGAGTGTGCTCATTTACAAAAATATTGGATGATTCCTTAAATTGTTGATTTTTAATGTTATATACTCTATAAGCTTTAGAGCTTGAAGAGTATCCAACGAAGATAGCATCATCCAACTTTTCAACAAATTTTACCAAACTGTGTTTTGTGTTAAGTATGGTACACCTGCTGCCAAAGGACCTTAGAAAGCCAATGAACAGTGGCCTCTTGTTCCATAGCTCATAAGGGGTTTTTCCATAAGGCTTAACAACAAAATCCATGTTCTGCTTATATAACATGCAGTGTTGACTGCCTCTGCCCACAAAGTGAGAGATAGTTTTAAATCAGCTAACATGGTTCTTGTAGCCTCAATAAGTATCATGTTCCTCCTCTCAGCAACACCATTCAGTTGAGGATTTCTAAGAGCACTGTATTATTTGGTGATCCCTTTTGAGTTACAGAATGAGTCAAGAACTTGATTCTTAAACTCAGTCCCTTGATCACGTCTAATTGTTTTCACCTTGTGATCAATTTGATTTTCTATTCTAAGAAAAAAAGATTTTAACGTTTCAGCAGTTTCATCCTTAGTTCTTAAAAACCATACCCATGTGAATCTTGTAAAATCATCAACTATCACAAGGCAATATGATTTCCTTCCAATGCCCATTATACTTGTGGGACCGAATAGATCCATGTGCAATAAGTGTACTGGAGTGGTGATGGAATTAACTTCTTTGGATTTGTAGGTTGCCTTATGTTGCTTTCCTTTAAGCCAAGCAACACATTTGTCTTTACAGAAAAACGTCCTTTTAGGCACTCTATGTACCAAGTTATTTTTAACCAGCTTATTTATGGTTTTAAAATTAACATGACACATTCTTTTATGCCAAAGAGTTGATTCATCACCATTTTCTTTAGAAAGAAAGCATGAGACTTCACCCAGTAGGGAAACATTGTTCATATCCAACTTGTACATATCCCCTTTCCTAGGATATCTAAGAAGCACCAATTCCAGAGGAATTGTCATCCCAGGTTTGAGGATAATGCACTCGTTCTCTGTGAAAAGCATTTGATGCTTTTGATCATAGAACTAAGAAACACTCAAGAGATTGTGTTCAAGCTATTTGACAAAGTGTACTTTGTCCACTTTTAACTTACCATTGGATACATTACCTCTACCAGAAATGAATCCTTGTCTTCACCTCCAAATTCAACAGGACCTCCATCAAAATGTTAAAATTGTTAAAGATGAGATTTATTCTTGTCATGTGCCTGGAGCATCCATTATCTACAATCCAAATATTTATATTCTTGTCATATTGATGTCCCTACACACAAGGTGAAATGATTAGTTACTATTGGAAGCCCAGACCTTATTGGTCTTGGGCTCTTCCAATATAGATGACATAATTGAACCAAAATGTATGCATGGAGGTTCAACTATGGTTTGTGAAGAAAAGGTTTGAGCTGCAGCATCTTGTCTGATCTTCCATTCCATCCTATGGTTGATTAGTGTAGATATGCCTGAAGAGGCTTGAGCAGCATGACTTGCTTCTGAGGCTTCTTTGTTCTTGGAAAAAGTTATCACCACCTTTTCTTCTGAAGCAGTCTTTTTCTAGGAAGAATTCAAAGGATTCCTTTTATTCCATTGTTTGTTCTTGGGTTTGTCTTCCGAAACTGTTTTCCTTTCAGAAGAATGAGTTACTTCTGAAAGTGTGATAAGGTCCAAATATGAAACCTTCCTTGACTCCTTCTTTCTTAACATTATTTGCATAATATGTGCTTGCAGGATTGTAGTAACAATATTTAGCCAAGTGATAATGCAAGCCATAGATTATGCATTCAATGTTAATTTAATGGGTATGAGGGCTGTTGTTTTCTTTCACTTCTTGTCTTTTTCAACAGCCTTCCCTTTTAACTTCTGATTCTTCAACTAGACAGGAGTACTGGTACTACACTCCTTTTCTGAATCAGAATTTCCAGCCACTTGGAATCCAGCTGAGTTGAACACACCCTTTTGTTTAGGGTCTATTTTTATATTTGACCCAATCACCTTCTTAGCAGTTTTTTTAGCTGCACTGATCTTGTTCTTTCTATCTTTGGTGGTTAGAGGTTCATCCTCAGCTATATGGATGAGGTTTTCTACATTATCCTTCACTGTGGTGGTCACCATTATTACATCATTCTTCTTCTCAAAGGGTAGTGGATCGATAGTTGGAACCTCCTTCTCATCAGTTCCACATCTTAGCTGTCTTATAGACAACTAAAAGTGTGGTGGAGCAGTTTCATTGGTTCCCAACCCACTCTTGTTTTGTTAGAACACCTTTGAGTGGGAGGATGATGCAAGAATGGTGCTGAAGTTATGCTCTTGAATAGCATACTTCTTTGCTTTAACCTCAGCTATCACTAGCTAGGCTTGAGCCTCGGTCAACTTAGAAACCAAATCTTTTATTTGAGTCCTGTAGTTTGAGTGTTCATGTTTTAAAGAGGATACGGTTTTCTCTAACTTATCAATTTTAAATTTATAGTCAGATTCTACTCTCTTAAAATCAAATTTTAGTATGTTTAAAGACTCAATATCAGACTTGATCTCCATGTTATAGTCCTGAACATTTTAACGTTAGCTATACATGCTGGAGTACAGATATGTTCATACACCTTGGGATCATCGATTCCAGGCATGAGAGCTTAAGCATGGGTGACATCTTGCACTATGAATCTCCAATCAACCTCTTGAACAACAGCTGCAGTTTGCTGCTCAGTTGGCTTGGTTGCAGCCTTTAGGGTAGCATGATGTTAGGAGGCTTGAGCTGCTCCAGGATTAGATCTAGGAGCTTTGCATTTTCTTGCAAAATGACCAAGTTGGTTATAGTTATAACATTTGGTTTTTGACTTATCAAACCTAAACTTGCTGTTAGTTAGGTTCTAGGGAAATTGCCTTCCAACTCTTTTAAAGAACTTCTTTGCTCTCTAGGTTAAAATAGCCATCTGTCGGACAATGTCCATGTATTCTACATCGTCTGGGCTAAAACACCCTAGACTATCAAAACAGAATTGAAAAGCACTAGAGTGTTCATTTCCTGAAACAAAAGCATAACTATCCTGAAAAGGACTTTGTTGAGCTTGTTGAGACCTGGGTGTCTCAGGAAATGTGATGTAAGGCCTAGAGGAGTATGATGGTTGTTTATTATAGTTCAGGTACATCTTGGACTGGGGAGTTCTTGACCCTTTTGCAACATATAGAGCATTGCTAACAGGAGGGTTTGAGCTTCTATTCATCTAACGGCCCTTCTGAGTCTCCATCTCTATACGATATCCACTAAGGATCCCATATAGTTCAGTCATGGTGAGTGTGTTCAGATTCTTAGTTCTCTTGATAAAGACACAATAGAAAGTCCATTCATGAGGAAGTACACTCATGAACTTTCTTACTATGTCCCTCTTCTCAAGAGTCACTCAAATAGATTGAAGAGATGCGATTAAGTCCATGAACCTAAAGTATTGTTGGCTCAAGGTCTCATCAATAATATAAGTGAAGTTTTCAAACTTCTGCTTCAGTACATCTTTCTTGGACTCTTTGGATTCGGAGGAACCAGAGTACATCAATGTCAAAGCATCAAAGAGTTCTTTGGCTATTGTGCAATGCTCAAAGCCTATCATTATGGAATTTGGTAAATCAGTGAGCAATACAGTCATTGCTTTGTAATCGATGTCCATTTTCTTAAAGTCTTCATCTGAGTAGTCTTTAATATCCTTTTCAATCATGGCAGCGTCACCAGTTAGTGAAGCCACTTTTGGCTTGTATAGACCACGAGTGACAGATTTCCACATTTGGTTATCCTACTTGATGAAGCCTTTAATACATTGACACCATCGTCTAAAATTATCAGGAGTGATAATAGGAGCCTTAGTCATGGCTCTCATCTCAGTCTCAGAATATTTTTGGTTGAGAGCCATTTGAGTAAAGTGAGTGAGTATGAAGAAATAAGAGTGATTTAGGATGGTTAGATCTCACCATCAAGAGCCTGTAAGCTCTGATACCAATTGCAGGATCGGTGTTGGTCTTTCAACATAATATTTTTTTACAAACTCACTAAGTCTTACTCGTTTCATGATGCAGAATCTCAAACTAAGTTGATGATAATATATTAAGTTAATGAACACATAAAATGGTTTTTCAAGATACTTGTATATATTACTTCTTAGAAAACCAGCTGGAACTTACATCTAAACAAATATTACATTACTAGAATAAGGTATCTAAGATAAAATACTATCCTGTATTATGAAGTCATGACATGTCCATGACTTACCTTTTGTTACATACTAAAGTTGGTAACTGTACTAACTGATAAAAGGTTAACAGTGGAATAAAGTATGGTCAACTACATGGGCGTGGGAAAACACCATGCAGTTTATTAGACTTGACAACATGTGTCAGTCAGACCATACTTATGTCCACTACTACATAGTTGATTCTTCCGAAGGTAAATTAGCTTCCGAGGCCAATTATACTTCGGAATGATCAACTTCTTCTGAGTCTTTTGCAAATCTTCAGGACTTCATTCTTCGGAAGGCTTTGCCTTGGATCTTCTAAGTTGAAAACTTCGGAAGGAAAACTACTTAATCTCGAAAGACTTGATTTTCCTTTGGAAGCTCTTCATACTTTAGGCTTCAGAAGATCTTTAGTTTGTCTTCGTAAGAGTTACTTTTGCTTCGGAAGACTTTCTTCAATTGTACTCAAAATCTTCTAAGTGTAGTTTTGGTTGTACCAGCCTCATCTGATCCAACAGTTTTATTATCCTTTTACATTCATCATTTACTCAAAGCATCAAGGCCATCAATTTAGACACCTATACAACAATGTGAAAGTTATTATAGAGCATGGAAATTCCAAACAACATAGACCTCCTGTATTTTAAAAACAAATTCATAATTGATTTCTAGGACCAAAGTCTCAAAATGTATATTCAAAATAACATCAACAACCTCAAGTTAGTAATACCTTCCGTATCGCTAAAAACAACTACTATTTACTTACTTGAAGGAATTTCACAATCAAATAAGCCCTAAGAAAACTATCAATTCCTATTAAGTTACTTCAAAAGGTTAAGATCTCCAAAAAGCACTCACGTCCATCAAAACCAGCAACACAAAGTTGCGAAAGCAGGCCTTATTGTAATGATTTGTGCCAAGTTTTTTTACTTGATCAATCGTTCAGGAAAGTAATCCACTATAATTATGTTTTATGTTTCAATGCTTTTATTTAATCAATCAATTTGAAAGCTTTGTTCAATTCACTCACTTCGTGCATCATTATAAGTTTTGCATTAAGGTGATTGGTTATTTGGAACTGAATTTACTTAAAATCAAAACTCACTTTAACTCCATCTCTTATTGATTCTTATATTTTCTCTGGTACCCATAATATTTACTCATATGTTTTCATATTTATTATGTTTTAGTTGAAGCAAAAATTCATGTAAAGATCTTTAGATTCGTTTCATATGTATCGTTGCTTTCAAGATTAATATAGGATTAGCATAACTATGATTAACATGAAAAACTTAGTTTAGGCCTTGTTTAATACCTCTACCAATACTTGTGAAGTACTAATTACTAAACCAAATTATCTATTAGTCTTGTCATCTATCTTTCCTTCATGTTAATTGCTAATAAAGATTAGCTTTCCTTTATAAATGTTTATACTACAAATAGACATAGATCATAAAATGCAATTGTTATTAATCACCAACCTACATTTGCTTCATTGGGCTTATGAGCATTAGAAAAAGAAAACAACTGAAATGCATATGAACTCTAATTTGTATGTGAAGGTTGATTTGTATAAAGTAATTTGCATCATAATAGTGAAGCATAGGAGTATAAACACACACTAATCAGCCTAATTACCAGCAACACATGATACAAAAGAGAAGCCCAGAAATGGAACCTGAGTCACAATAATTCTGGCAGCAGCTGTAGTTGTAATTAAAGGTCGCCGATGTAGGAACTCAATCCAAAACTACAGTGTGCGCACTTGATTGAGGATGACATAAGTGAGAATGGTTACACCCAAATGGAAGGGAGGATTTGAAGTGAAGAATAGCACAATTCTTATGCCTATTTGAGGTAATTGAGATCGTCAGGTAGGGCGATAGAGCTAGCTTGCATCTCGACTTTAAGTAAAGGTGTGAGGGATAGGGATATCTGAAAACAACAACCCTTTTGGTTGATGCCATGATTGAATGGAACCTTCAGTCGGCTGGTTGAATTGGTCATACACTTGAATGTGATAAAATGCGAGGGTGGATGTGATGGTTACTGAAACAGCAGAGGTATTCAATTTTTGAACAGACATGATAAGCAATTCAGTTTTGGGGGTAATAGAGAAGATAAGCGATTCACTTGCAGGGGTAATAGAGAGGATAAGCGATTCAGTTGCTTGGAAATGAATGTATTGATTGAGCATCGAATGGAGATGCAATGACGTAGGCGATGAACATGAGTGGCAGACGACGAGTGGATGTGAAGAAGGTGAAGGTGAGGGAGGGCATTGCAACAAACGCGTCTTACGAAAAATAGAAATTACCATTTTACCCCACATATATGTATTATATAGTAGTAAAGATGATTTCACATGTTATATAAGTTGTTACTTACCGTATGAAGTCCCCTGTTATCGGGTCGTTAGTTTATTTCCTAAAACGAGACAATCAAGGATAGTACTATTGGGTTTGACTACCCCCACCGGGTTATTTACCCTAACTTTGACTAGAGGTCTAAACAGGTGCATTATTAGCATGTTCACCCATGTGCTTACGGTAGGTATGGGTAGGGGCAATCTGTTACAGTTACAGTCTAGCTTCGGTTGCGGTGCTTATATGATGTTGTAGTATTGTATGATCGACAACCAAATCATGAAAAGACTTGTGGTCCATTATACTGTTTACTATTACTTTAAAACCTGTGAACTTACCAACTTTATGTTGACATATTTCATGCATGTTTTCTCAGAAATTGAGGTTTGCATCAGGATAAGCTAGCATGGAACGCATCGAACTTAGGGTCATTCATGCTATTGAGACATTATTATTAAATTGTCATATTTTGAAAACAATTTACATTAGTTCAATTACTTCCGTTATTTAACTCTAAAAATAATTATGTACTTTAAACTTATTTGCAACATATGTGTTTACCAAATCATGTAGTGGTCGATCAATGACTGTGATTTCATGACGTTCATGCCCCGCGGTAGACCGCTGTAGTTGGGGGTGTGACAGTGTTATCCATTGTGTCTATTGTTGAATATTGTGTTATGCATTGTGTTTTATAGTATTATACTTTTTTTAGCGCTTCACAGATAATATTTTTATTTTTTCGAGTAGTTAATACTCACGTATAATTTATTGGAATTTAAAACTTTTAATTTTTATAACCTTAGTGCATAATCTGTGTCCCACCCACTAGTTATACAAATAACTTGTTAATTTGTGGTCTTAAATAATATACAAAATTACAAACACACAAGGCAAGGAACAACAACGTTTAAAAGCTACAACGGCGTAGCGGCAACGAGGGTTAGGGTTTCTCTCCACCCATTCATATTCCAATCGCTGCAAATGGGTAAATCCGCAAGAAAACGACCACGACACCCTAAATCAAACCCTAAATCTGACCAAGACCCTGAATTTGACTCCGCCCCAATCATCCTCAGCAGCGACGATGAGGCCGACGATGATCTCAGCTTGAAAATCATTGAAAAAGCAATGCTAAGAGCCTCTGGTATTCAAACCACCACCAACCCTTCATCCTCTGTGACGGAAGTCAAGAAAAAGAGAAAGAAGGCCAAGGACAAGGAGAAAAACAAGGACAAGGATAAGGAGGATGTGGGAGCACGAGTTAATGCGGTAAACTGTTCGAATCGTCTTGAGTTTTTGCAAGTTTTTGTGTTTGCTTTTGACCTTTGGTTTTGCTGTTTTTTTATCTTTTTTTTAACCCTTTGTTTTATTGGGCTTAGATTTAGTGCAGGAGCTTAAATATTTTGATTGTTTAGGAATATGGGTTATTTGTTTTCTTTTTCAGGCAATGAGGGGATTTGGAATTGGGGTTTGTTTAGCTTGTTCTCAGTTTACTTTTTCTTTGATTTAAGTAACATTAACTCATGAATTTGAATTATAGTAGTAGAAACAATCTGTTTTGTAGTAAAGGCTGCTATGCATTAAGTGAACAATGTTATGGTGGTGTTTATGATTTTATAGGTTAATTTGTTCTTGTAGGTTGAAGATATGGAGAAAAAGGAGGATGGTGGGGGACAAATAGATACTATTGCAACAGTGGAGGCAGATCTTTTAGAGAAGTCTGATAATGTTGTTCTGCGAAAGCTTCTTGTGAGTTGAATCTGGACATTGAAAAAAATTCAAACTTGTTGCATCTATACGAATAATGGCTTTTGTTCTATGTTAACGAGTTACTTATTATCAGAGGGGACCAAGGTATTTTGATCCTCCAGACAACAGCTGGGGAAATTGCTATAATTGTGGGGAAGGTGGTCATACAGCTGCAAACTGTACGTCAGCGAAACGAAAGAAACCTTGTTTTGTTTGTGGGAGTTTGGAGCACAATGTGAAGCAGTGCAACAAGGTTAGGTTTAGTAAATAAAGTATATCTTTATTTGTCATTTATGTCATCTTCATTTCATACATTATATGGGTGAGCATGAGTTGGTTTGGTTTGGTTGTGGGCCAAAACCTATAAGCGATGTTTTGGTTATTAGATTTCTTGACCTATATTTTCAGTTACAAATGGTTTGGTTATTTGATTATTGTAAAGGTGGTTTGGTAGACCATTGGTTTTGGGTGTGGCTGTGTGGGTCACTTAAAACCCATTTCAGTTAGAAGTTCAATCAGATTTTGGCCTAAATAAAAGCAGCTTTTTTTATTTGTAAAGGAAGGAGAAGGGACAAGTACTTATTATTTATAAATAGTTGTACCAATTCATTTTTGACATATTATATACATACATACATACATATACATACATACATACATACATACATACATACATATATATATACATATACATACATACATACATACATACATACATACAT
>BJCN01319168.1:0-10566 GCA_018326445.1 Flaveria brownii
ACCCCCTGGACTTATAAAACAACATTATTATTATTATTATTATTATTATTATTATTATTTCTATTATTATTATTATTATTATTATTATTATTATTATTATTATTGTAAAAATAATAAAACGAACTAAATCGTGATAAACGGAGAGAATTAATTTATATAATAATTTCCAAAAATTTCGGGTTGTCACATATAACGAATTAAAATTGAAGTAAAAAAGTTGTAAGGTCAAATTGCTAAAATTAAAAAGTTTTGAGCCAAAAGTAAAAACTAAAATTTTTATAAGTTCACATTGCAAAGATAAAAAAGTTTTGGTTTAAAAGTAAAAGTTTATTTTGTTATAAAACACTCTATGCATAAAGTACAACAGCTTATGTATAAAGAAGTTAAAAATTAATATATTATAAATTGAAATGTTGCTTACAAAAGATATGAGGTTTTGTCTTAGTTTGTATTGGACAATAAAAAGACGAAAATAATAAAACCGGACAAAAAATAGACGTAAAAACGTTGAACCACACAGACGAAACGTAAAACATATAAAATAATAAGTAAGCGATTTAAGATCAGTGTGTTGTGACAGAGCCATTAAACGGGAAAAGATAAACGCAAAAACGTTGAACCACACAAACACGTTGTGACATGTTAACACGTAAAATTTAAAATGAAACGTAAAACAAAAAAATTTGTAAAATATGAAAAATATAGGGAACCAAAATTGAAAGTAAAAAAAAATATTGGGGCTAAATTATAAAAGTAGTTAAAATATTGTGTTAAAATAAAAAAGTTAAAGATTAATAAAAGAAAAAGACAAAAAGATAGGTACAACTCACTAAACACATAGTACAACACTCTCGAGCATAAACCACTTGATAAGCATGAGATACCATACTCCTATTTACAAACCACTTGATAACTAGTAATACATATATTGATCGTTCTGATTTTAATTAGTCATGCATTTCTGAATAAACTGGACTTTTAGTAATGCAAATGTGTAAAATATAATATTTTTATTTATATTGTTTGATTGGAAAATATAGCTGCCTATGTAGCGTCATCTTTTGTGCTCTTATTATAATCGGTTTATTGAGATAAACAACTTAAACAACCGGTGCAACACGCGAGTTAATTTAAACCTAACTACTAATTTTAACAAATTACGCTAATCGTATAATTACTTAGGTGGTTAAAAGTAAGTGACATGGGACTTCAAATGTTTGTTTACAACAAGATAACCTCTAAAGTTATAAGGGAGCAAAGCCTCCATCATACGATCCAAGTAAATATTAATATATACAACTGAAAACCAACACCTAACTAATACCATGTAAACAATAGTACTACGGGTGTGAACGAGCGGAGGCTAAAATTACTCAAACTTAAACTTGTATTGTTTAACTTAAGAGAGTTTGGGTTTGAACTCAACTCAATACAAACGTTCATATTTTATAAGTTAAGGTCGAGACGAAGCTCGACTTGAGCCAGTTTTTTAGTAGGTGATGAGGGACACAACATTGTGAAGAGGGAGTGAGAGGCGATGTGAAATTATTGTAATTAAATGTATTCATAAACCGTTAAACTCAACTGAACCGCCCAAACCAAAGAAGTTGGTTTGTTTGAAGTATGTTCGGTCTGGTTCACGGTTCGGTTTTAATAGTTTGACCATTCAAGGTTAGGTTTACGGTTTTGAACTTGGAAACGACCGTATAAACTGACCCAGATGTTTTACTTTTATTATTTAAATCTTTTATTCTAGGAATATAAAGTTATATATGTAGTTTAAAATCCATGAACAATCCTCATCACTTAATAAAAATATTAATACTAAGCATGTTTATTTTACGTATTCTTTTATTTGTCTAAGACCGATAAAACTAACCGTCAAACCTTAAAATGGTGAAAACCTAGCGCTTCAACCGACCTAACCAGCTCAACCGATTGGGTTTGTTTTTTTCCAAAACATTGGTTATTGGTTTGGCCAAAATGTTCTTGTTAAATCCTATCGAACATGAACACCAAGAATTGTAGTATATAGAGTAAAAAACAAAAGAATAACAATAATCCTGTGGAGGTTAAAAAATCGGTGCAGTATATTAAAAATACAAGGTCCTACCGAGATTTGAACTCGGGTTACTGGATTCAGAGTCCAATGTCCTAACCGCTAGACCATAGGACCAACATGTTGACCATACTCTTTCTAACTTTATTAAATCGATATGGGAACCATAAAGTTTAACAAATTTCTCTGCACATATTTTATTTTGATGTCGATATAAAAGATTAAATGTATGATTATATTCTATTTAAAGATAATAATTAATTCGATGACGGATTAACCATATAATCAAGGGTCTATATGTTTTTAAATTTATATGCAACTGAAAGGTGACTAACAATCTCTGTAATAATAATTTTAAATTGTAGTTTTAATTTAAATTTTAAATGTATAATGTTTACCATCTTTTAAATTAATATAAGGTTTTTATAATTCTCAAGACATTAAGCAATAAAAAAATATATCTCTCATTTTAATACTAACTTTTACAAGATTAGTGTATACACTAACACATTGTTACTGGCCCACGTGTCATTATTTTACTGGTCCACGTGTCAATTTTTAAATTTTTTAATTTTTTTTGATGATTAATATATGTGATATATATAATTGTTTTCAAATTGTCAAGAAATGGTATCATTTGGTGCAGCGGTAGACACTTCTCTAAGGCCTCATGTTTAACCTGTGTTCAAATTTCTATTGACTGCATCTTAATTGATATTTTCTTTTTACTTTTTTTATTATGTAAATGAAACTAAAATATTTTATTTTTTGGTTTATTATAATATATAGCTAATAGTTTTTAAATCAATTATATATTTTATCGGTTTTACGTATCTATGTAACATTTGATACACGTATAACGACCATGAAGAGTAGCCTTACCCGTGACGAATCGTGGTATGTGTTTTTATATCCATCTAAGTTCATCCACATTGCCTTACGTGCAACAAGCGTGTGGGTTACAACTAGTCATATATACAAAACGATTAAAGTGTGATGTCATTTGTCATGTAATTAGCTATTTAGTTTCTTATTTTTTGATTTCCTATCCAATGAATTTAGAGAGTGAATAGTTAGTTGGATTTCAATTCAAATATAATATATTTAGTTATTTATCCTCTTCCTATTTTACCTGGTATAAAGTCCATTTATTACTTCATTTCACTATATTCGAATTAAAATGATATTGTGTGACAGTGCATTAGCGACTCCCCTTTAGCGCTTCAACACGATATAATGGTCTTTCTTTTTGGAGGACCATAAGATAAGATTAACACCAAGACATACATAATATCTGGAGGTTGATATAATATATGGAGATTGATTGATGAGTATCTACGTGTATTGATGTTTTTTAATTGACCATTGTTTTATGTGAATTGTCTTTGTCACCCAGGAGTAATGTTGTATATTTGTTGATGATTCATCATACATGAATCATTTAATAGCTAATAGTTGATTCAATATTAAAAGAATAGTTTAAAAACTCGTATTTTATACGTGTTAAATTAAAATATTAATTAATAGTTAATAATTAATATTTAAAAATTATAAAATAATTTTTAGATAAGATACGATCTGAATTACGTATAATCAACTACATTAACTAATAAAATAATAACAATATTTTTTAAACTTTCATCTCAAAAAGACTTTTGTTTAAAAAAAATTAACATTTTTTTATCAAATTTGTTTTTAAATAACATTTTTTTTTCAAATTTGTTTTTATACATCATCTAAAAAAAGGTTGTATGTATCATATATTTATTTATTTTTAAAAAATTACATTTTATAATAAAAAGTTTTATTATTTGAAAATAGTATAAATTATATCTTTAGCATTTAATATGATCATTAAATGATGTGAGAAGATAACATGTGGCAATTAGGGTGTGAGAAGCTAACATATGATAAAATTTTATTTTGCTTTATTAGTATTGATATAAGTTGATTTTAATTTCCGGGTTACGGAGAAATTTCTTATAAGAAAGTTACCCGAATCATCATCATCATCATCAAGTGGTAATCTTAAAAATTTTGATTTTAAACATCTTATCATTCCAAACACAAACCAATTAGCTCTTATTACCCTAATAAATAGCATGAAATTAGACAGGCATATTGGATGAGAGATCTATGTCAACCATGGTGTCATAAGTTTCCACTACGAATGTTTAGTGGTAATGCTTGCCGTTTTAGAAAAGAATGATTTGACCAATATGCAAATTGGTTAGAGTATATGTGAAAATGTATAATGCATTTTGCTTGTGTTGTTATTTGTTTTAAAGAATATGGTGGAAATCAAAGAGATGCATTTATGATAGGCGGGTTTATAGTTGGAACAGAACTGACAGATTTATGCTTCATGTGGGTAATGTGAATAATTTTCATGATAATTCAGTAAAAAAGTGTGATAAATTACTTAAATAAAATCATTCTACATGTTGCATTTGAGAAACAAAATAAAAAGCATGAAAGAAAGTATCGAATTCGATTGAGTACCTTGGTTATTCTTACTAGATCTTTATTGAATGGTGCACTTTTTTTCATGGTCACGATGAGTTTGAGATTATCCTTAAAGAGGGCATTTTTTTGAAAATAAGTAAATTTGTTTGGAGAAATGAACGACTCTATAGGTAAATTTATACTTGGAAATGCCTCGTGTAATAACCAATGTCGTCTCCAAAGATTCAAAAATATATTTGTAATTGTTTTCCACTAGAAATGCTAAAACAAAATTTTGTGACCAAGACACGTTATGGTGTCATCAATAGCGTGGCACCAACCGCGGTGGTGTGTTGAGATAACGACATCTTTAAAGAGGACTCTGAATTTATGTTGGCCTTCTTGTTATATTATTATTTCGTCAGAGGCATATGAATCGATTTTAGGATAATTATGTTATTTTCTGATGGATGGTTGTACACCACTCCATTTAGGACTCTAGTGAATGCTTTGCATATCTGCCCATACCCTATTTCACATTGGTTCACAGGATCACTATCTGTGTTCTCTCTATTCAATTATTATATGATATGCTTATTAGCCCAGTTATGTTCTATTTAGTATATATATATATATATATATATATATATATATATATATATATATTATGTGATCTTATTCTATGTTATCATCACATCTGTCTATTTTGTTATATGTTATTCCGTTCACTAGGCGTTATGCTCAGACGTGCTTTTGTTTTCATCCACGTCAAGTTAGCAGGATCTTCCAGGAGGGGAGTGAAAAGTGACAATCCGGATAAACAAGTCTTTTATTTATTTTGATATAATAGACTATTTAAGTCGGTGTTAGACTAATGTTTTGGAATTTGGGCATTTAAACGTTATTAATTTATGGGATTGTGCTTTAGATTTTGATTATTGTTATAATGACACGTTAGTCTTGTGGGGTTGAAGTGTTACAGTTTCAATGTTTGGATGTGCATTTTTTCATGGAGTTTGTATTGATGTGCAAGTGGTTAACTTGTTCGATGATTAATTTTAGGATTTTAATTTTGAACATATTTTTAACCTGGTCAAATATACTATTTTTTATGTCTTTAGTTTATATGTTAAAAATTACTAGTCTTAATGCATCGCGCGAGACACCAATGCTAGTTATGTATGTAAAATAATGAGTCATGACATATACTACCCATGAGGAGGAATGAAATCATTGATGAGTTTTAGCAACAACCACAACGTAAATAAAATGAACAGAGTATCATAGGTTATCCCTTTTAGGTTTGGAGTCGCACCAATTACCTGGTGCACACAAAACCAGCTAACCATAGCACTCTCGTCGTGTGAAGTATAATTTATGGTCACAACCACATTCGTCTGTCAAGCCAGTTGGTTGCGAGAGCTGTTAAGTGAGATAGCCAGATGGGAAAACAAAAGGAGGTATTGGAAGTAGACAACATACCGACAACCACATTAATGAAAAACACTGTTTTACATAGAAAAACAGATATATACATACCTGGTATCACTTTATCTGAAAATATGTGAAAAATGGTCAAGTTGAAGTTGTAAATGTAAGCGCAGACAGTGGCGGAGCTTGAACATTATCGTAGAGGGCGGCGCAGGCGAAATTAATATTTTTTAGAGGGACGAACTCGATATTTATATAAAAATTTACGCTACCGAGTAAAAAATTTACACTACCGGGTTAAAATTTTACACCACCGGACTAAAATTTAACACTATCGATGAAAAAAAAGAGGGGGGGGGGGGCGCCCCCCGGTCTCCCTATACTTCGCCCTTGAGCGCAGATGGGCAACAAGCCAATATTCTAATTAAGTAAAGCACATTTTAGGATTAGATTTGATATCCTAACTAAATCACATATAGCATTACATTCAAGTAAATGCAAAGGACGACTCGAACCGAATACCTTCCAAATCCAATCAGAAATTGGGTGGGTTTATAAAGCAAGATGTGATAACAAAGCTTTGATACCCACAAGCCATGCCTAAGATGTAGTCATACACATAAGAAAACATAGATTATCGTTCACTCAAAACCAACATGAATCATAACAAAAAGATACAAGGGCAAAGAGTGTAACAAACTAAAAGTAAGAGGCCTTCACACACGTGACACCAAACCTTTTCACGTGACATTAACTGCTCCAATAGTCCAATCAAGTCACCACCAAAATAAACGACACCGTATCACACACTTTGATTAGTAATTATACCGCAAATATCTCTTTTCGGATCCCGCGCTTGTTAGTTATCATCAACTAACTAAAACAATCACTCTCTTTCACACACAGTGACGGTGTAACACTCTTTCTCTCTCACACAGTAACACATTTGCTTCAAGAATCCCCCTTTCAAGGTTCAAATTCACTGTTCTCAATTGGGTCCATTTCGTTTTTCGGTTTCGTTCGGATCCGATGGAGGTTGTGCTCCGATCTTGCCCCGGTTTGGTGGTGAATTCACATGTGAAATTGGGTGTTGATAGGTGTTTTTTTGGTTCTCGTATGTTGGTGATTGGTAAGAAGAGTTGTGATGTGAGATTGAGAGCGATACAGGGTGCGGAGGATGGGTCGTCTTTCGTTGAAGATGTGAAGAAGAATGGCGTGTTGTTGGGTGCTGAGATGGATGAATCTGGTTTGGTTGTTGGGTTTCGTTTGGGTCCTCAATCTGGTGTGTTTTGTTACTTTTGTTAGCTTTTTGGTTCGTTTGATTCAGATGTGTTTTTTGGTTTAGTTTTTGGTAGTTTGATGATAATTACGATCATTTAGTTGGTGATTTGTTTTTGTTCATATAAGTTTTGTTGTTTATAAGGAATTGTGGATGAAATCTGAGATGAATTACTCAATTCCTGTAAAATTTTGTTAATAAGTTTGGGGCCAAATTCAATTATGTGGTATTTGACGTAAATAATCATTTTTCAATACATGTTTAAAAACATCAATTCTCATTTTAAAAAAGTTTCATCATTTGTCTCAATTTTAGTTCAAAAGGTTTGTATTTTTAAACTGTAATTGAAACACCTGATGAAACTTTCGGGCTAGAATTGAAAAAAATGATGAAACTTTTGTAAGGTAAAATGATTGTTTTTCAATCTTTAAGATGAAAATGTAAATTTTTGTAGGCAACAAAACTGAACTTAATTCTTAAGTTTGATTATGTTATGGGGTTAAATTTTTTTTTGATTTGATACTTCATTCTTTAAACATTTACTTGTTATTGTAGAAAAGTTGCAATTGAAGTACCTGTCTTGACCATTAATTGTAATAGTTTTCATATGATAACAATTAGCTCATGCTTGAACTCGCAGGTGACACTCAAGTTAGCAACACTGATTACAATGTATCAGAAGATAAAAAAGAAGTGACTATGGATAATAAGTTGTTAGAAGAAACACCTGCAAAAGTGACCCACAACATTGTTTTTGTTACTTCTGAGGCGTCACCATACTCAAAAACCGGAGGTCTAGGAGACGTGTGTGGCTCTTTGCCAATTGCACTTGCAGCACGCGGGCATCGTGTGATGGTTGTTACACCTAGATATTTGTGTGGTGGGCCGAAAGATAGAAAGTTTGATGGTGCTGTTGATCTTGATTGTCGGATCAAGGTTTCTTGCTCTGGCGGGGTTCAGGAGGTTGCGTTCTTTCATGAGTACAGAGCAGGTGTTGATTGGGTAAGAATGATATCCAAGCTACTTGTTCGTTTTGTTTATGTTAGCCAGAGGTAATATCGGCTTATATGGTCAAAACTTGGTCAATCTCGGGTTTTCTGTTAATCTTTTTGGCCTGAATGGGCTAGAACTATAAAAGATGCTTAAGAATTTAGCATTCAAAATATGATGAGGTGGGTTGGTTGACCCACTAACACTTTTTTGTCCCTTTTTTTGAAATTTTGCAGATACTTGTAATATGACTTACAGAACTACAAAGTTGAAGGGATTATTTATTATGTTACTGTTTTTACTAATTATTATTTTTAGTAATAAATAAGAAGTTTTAACATTTAATGCACTGGCTGTTATGAAATTCCAAATAAAAATGAAAATTTAGCAAGTCTACTCAACCCGACCCAGATGTTTTTGTCCACTTTTCAAAATAACCCATTTTGACCCATTACTTGACACACTAATTTTTCCATCTCTAGCTTTAGTAACACTCATGATCATCATATGGCAACTTGTGTTGGTGTTTTCAGGTGTTTGTGGACCACCCTTCTTTCCACCGCCCTGGAAATCCATACGGTGACTCTTATGGTGCATTTGGCGATAACCAGGTACTAACAAGAAATCGTAGTTTATTACTTACGTACGGTTTTCTGATAAAAGCCAACATTATTATCTTTTTTGGAGCAGTTTCGGTTCACCTTACTCTGTCACGCAGCATGTGAAGCCCCTTTAGTTCTTCCTTTAAGAGGACATACATATGGTGAAAAATGTTTGTTCCTTGCTAATGATTGGCATGCTGGTCTTGTGCCAGTGTATGTCCCTACTCACTCGAACACATTAATTCTTGTTTTTGCATACAGCTTACAATCCAGCCAAAGAGGTGTGTTTGTTGCTCGTTTTGTTATACTCGCAGTCTGACATCTGTATTATGATTTAGACTACTGGCAGCCAAGTATCGCCCTCATGGAGTTTACAAGGATGCTAGGAGTATTGTTGTAATACATAATCTTGCACATCAGGTATATAAATTTTTTGAAAAAGGATGTTCATACTTAGAAATGTGGAGACATACATATTTTACATGTTAAGTGTCTGAATATGTCGTTTACGTTCAGCAAATACGTTGTAGTCAATGAAAAGCTTAAGTGAGACGAGTGTTGCTATTTTGTAGGGAGTTGAGCCTGCAACAACTTATAGCAATTTTGGATTGCCACCCGAGTGGTATGGAGCTTTGGGGTGGGTATTTCCTACTTGGGCTAGAACACATGCTCTTGACACTGGTGAAGCCGTTAATATTCTAAAAGGTGCAATTGTTACTGCTGATCGGATACTGACAGTTAGCCAGGTAATTAGAAAATGATGAAAATTTGTGATTATCGTGTATATAATCAAATATGTTAATTTCAAACTCCTTATAAATAAGTGGATTTTGGTTGTGTTTATTCTCATATGGTTCAGAGTAAGTTAGATAAATGATTAGATAAAAGAGGAACATATCAAATTGTCAAACAGAACCTCCTAAGTTGTTTTGTTTGAATATTTATATTATAGGTGGAAGATCATTTTTGTAATTATAAGTGATGCATTAATAATTTATAAAAGATATGAGAAAAATAGGCCAAAAAGTAGAAACATTTAGGATTGTTTATATGTTTGATTGTTATGATCAGGGCTACTCTTGGGAAATTACAACCCCAGAAGGTGGAAAAGGTCTAGACGAGCTTCTGAGTAGCCGAAAGACTGTTGTTAATGGTATGCAGTTTGCAGTTCAAGTATTATACTAAGTTGTTTATAGCTCACTGTTTCAACAGAATCTTTAATGTGCATTTTCAGAAATGTACAGAGATTTCTTGTGTGACTTAGAACTTAAGGCATCTTAGGCACAATAATATTGATCATTTTATAAGTACTCTGGTTATGCAGGAATCACAAACGGCATTGATGTAATCGAGTGGAATCCATCACTAGATGAGCATATCCCTTCTCATTACTCTCTGGATGACCTTTCAGGGAAGGTTGTTATCTTTTCTTTTCTTTCTACTGTGAATAATCACATAAAAAAATTATGATGTCACATAATGGGCAGGCAGTTTGGATAATGGGTAAAACAGGTTTTTGTCAAAATGGTTAAAACTTTTTTATGAATAATTAGCATGTCAGATACGATTGAACCTATATTATTTTCACTAAAATCTTTATTTTTTTAAATAAAGATTAAGATGTATTTTGCATTAAAAACCACATTTAGGTGACTCTCGGCCCATTTGATCTGTTTCCTTTTAAACTAATAATATCTAGTTATCTTGTTTGACCCGGCGGAGAAATAACTTTACCTAAATTGACCCGTTTCTTAAGGATA
>BJCN01319196.1:0-11549 GCA_018326445.1 Flaveria brownii
CCATGACATGTAAATAAGAGGATGTCATGAGTTCAAGTCTCACTTTAATTAAAATGCTCAGAGTTGAGCGGGGGGTTTTCGGAGGTTGTGGGTGCGGTCCCGGCTAGAAAACGGATAGGTGAACCCGATTAATATAACATTTATCATTCAAACCAGGATCGTATATTTGTTGTTAAAGAAAAAGAAAGAAAAATGTAACCGACTAACCGAAGGGAAGTTATGTCCTTAGCAGAAACATTTGGACGATTTACGTAGCACTGGCGTGTGGAGTGGGGTTACCGGTAGCCAAGAGCAACCGACAAAGTAAGAATCTAACTTTTACAGGCACGTGTAAGTTCTACTCGAACGAGGCGCATACAAGACAAATGGTGGGGTGAAAGATATTAACGAGACGACACGTTGAAGTTGTCATTTAAGACACTGCAACTAATGATCATGTGAGACGCACGTGGCTACAGGGACCTCATGCAAACTTGTGAGCATGAGCCCTTTAATCTCTGACAATAACGATTAACGAGAGAAATGCCAAATGGCTTTTGCCAACTTTCGAAGTTAATGATGTAGTGTATGGTAAGTCGTTAGATTTAATTTTTTTTAACTGTAAATGTTAGATCATATACATAATGCTTGAGTTTGAATCCAGAATCTCTAATCTAAAAGATAAGAGATTTTACCAAATGAGTTAGTCACACATTAGGTTAGATTTAGTTAAAACTAGTATTACTAATAATCTTTTAAACATTTTCAGTGCAAATTTATCACAAACTACTGGAGTAATTAATTAAAACTCAAAAATATATGTAAACAAGTAAATTTAAAAGTAATATATGTTATCATGTTTTTTATTATTGAACTCGACAAATAAAACTGAATACATGCCTTATATTTATAGAGACATAAACTAGTTATAACTCAACTCAAATACTATTGAAATAATCAAATACATGTCGTAAAAATCAAATAAATAAGCAAACTAACTCCTAGCGTAATACAAACTCAATTAAATAAACTAATAATTATCTACTTCTAATAAACCAATAATTAAACAAACTTTTGGTTTCACTCTTTGACGTTTTTACTTTGGCCAGATTAGCCTCTTCAATTGTGAACATATCTACTTTGACGTTTTTACAAGCGTGCTTAATGTGAGAGCCCCTCATGCCTATGATGAGACGTTCGACATGCCATGAGGATTGAGCCCATGGGGCATGGTGTTAGCACACAATGGAGATGTAACATGTGCTATATATACATAAACATCCTCACATTCGTTGAGAGTACAGCTAAAGTCAGATCATGATAAAGTTTTGATTATTATCGGATAGTGATTTATAGGGCATCCTACACCACAAACTCACAAAGTAAAACATTTAATAAGGAGTGATGACGTGATAAGAGTAAAATCACTTAAATCAGGGGAGCATGTGGAAATCAATTCCGGAAATTGACATAGTAAATAGGCTGTAATGGGACGTACTAAAGTTGTGGGCCTGTAGTTATGGATGTCGTGGCCTCAAAGACAGCTGGACCGTTTTCAAGTGGGCACAAATAAGACAGTCACGTTTTCACCCAAAGTATGCTTGCGACCACCGCGACTGAAAGTAACTTTTGATTGTATGCTCTTCCGGTTATAGGGGAGAGAGGCTAAACGTACCTCTCGTGTATCCAAAGTATACTTTTTAATTGTAGAGAGGGTCACCATGTACGTGAGAGTGGGTGCGTGTAGCAGCACCCATTCTAGAATAGTCACTTGTCTCTTTCTTTGAAGCGATAAAACATGTGTATTTTTATCTAGTGAAATCATTAAAACATATAAGAAAATAATCTTTAACCACCAAACTATCTATGTTTTTCTTGTTACAGTAAAAGTATATACATATAATAAAAAAATAACATGATTAAGTTATTGTTTTCTGATTCAATCAGTCCTAGGATATGATACCAAATCACCACATAAAAGAAAGAACATAGGTCTATCTGATTCAAATGGTCCTTGGATAACTTGATTATATGATTTGTTTAAGCAAGCAGCAATTTGTTTTATAGGTCTTGATTATTAAAGGTAAATAAAACAGTGTATTATGATGAATTTTAAAAGAAATTAAATGTGAAAAAAGTAAAGGTAAATAGAACTGTAAGAGTTATATTTAGAGACTGATGCAATCAAAATTCTTTCAGCATGCATACTAAAGTACAGAGAAAGTTATTCGGAAAATTTAATATAACTCAAGTAAATTCACAAAGTATCAAATCTTTCAAAGGTAAAAGACCATTTATTTCAAAGCCAAAGATAAAGTTTTTTAATTTTTAAGATAAAGTATCAAATCTTTCAGCATGCATACTAAAGAAGGGGACGTCCATGCGTTGCTCTCTTGCTGAAGAACGCCAATCTCGCATCCATCCATGAAAAGTCCATTAGGATGGTATTACAAGCATAAAAGCATTCACAATAGTTTTTTTAATATATTTATGAGTGTTTAAATATTAATCGTGTAACTACATTTGGACCAGCCAAATTTACACTTAGTAAACCTTTGGTACGTACAATGAGTAAATGTTGGCTTTTTCATGGGACCCAAGCATCTACTTGTGTGGAATAAAAGCTTTTACCATAAAGCACTAATAAGTAACAACTAAACATCCAAACAAATAAATATTCTTTCAATGGTTATCAACTTTTCCTTTATCCTGTTTTTATCACGACATTTTTATCGTTTTTAGAAACGCGGCATCTTGCATCAACATTATGTTATAAACCTTAATTGTAGTATTTGACTCTGAGTTATAGATTCTACTCTAAAGTCATCAATCTATCATAAAGCGTAAACTTAAAAAATGATGAATACCAACTCAGTTTAACCTATAAACCAAGTTCCCACTCAAAATTTCAACTTTGGCTCAGCTGACAATTATTACTCAGTTTCATCCACTTGATTCTGGACCTGATTTTAAATAAATAAAAAATAATGTCCATTCAATAATATAATTGGTAAATTTAGCCTACTGGTATATTTTTAACAAGTTTATTTTAACGTTATTAAGTAGGAAATGAATGATCTTTAACACATTTGTGTCCAGTTTGTCAATTTCGAATATTTTAACCAAACAAAAAGGTGAATAACATCAAACACTTCACTAGAAGTGAACTGGTGGATAACAAGTTAGTTGATAGTTGCAATATATTATTTAACAATCAACCTGTGATAAAAAAAAACTTAAATATTGTTTGGTTTGAGAATGAGATATTTGCGCTTAGGTTTAAAATATAAAGAGAAAAGAAAAAAAAAGATAATTAGCCCATACAATAGCTATGCATTCATTTTTTAAAGATTAACTTACGCATAAACTAATTTACTCTTAAACCACACTATTTATTCACGACAAAAATTAAACTCTCACCACTTAGGAGTTGGTAACGCCATATGCCCTTTGGCAATAATTCATTACTAACTCACAAACCAAACACACTGATAATGTATCATGAAGTGAGACGAATTTGTAACAGAGATCGGGTAAGAACTGCCAGCTATCCACTGTTCGACTTTAAGTTAACCCAACTCAAAAAAAGGCTAAAACAACTACATCTTTGGCCAGCTCACACGAGCACAAGACGATGCTGACGCAGCAATAACTAATCATGAAACAAGTAACCACCTAACCATGTGACCAGTTCTACCATTTAGGTATTTTCTCCGTCCCGTTTAGACCAAACGAGAAGTATACACTTCGCTCAATCAAACCACCTATGAAGCTACATGCCTACGCATATCTAGGTCCCAGCCAATCAACAGCTTCACAGTACTTATAGCATGTTTACAAATATTTGACCAAACACATAAATTTCCTCCATTTATAATATGTGACTTTTGTCCTAACTCCTAACAGTAATCTACAAGTATATGGAGATTTAATGTCAAAACAACCAAACCGAGGGCTTTCAAGAATAACAATTAGACCGATGTACACATAATACATTGACCTAGAACAACGTTACATAAAATCAGCAATATCATGTTGTCAATATTAAAACCGGTCAAGATAAATAGCAACTACATGTTGGACATGCTCTATATGAGAAGATTTAGATGGAAAGATATGTTTGGACGATTAATAATTGAAGCACATAAAAAACATGATCATAAATTCATAAATACCATAAGCTTCTATTGCTTTTTTAATAGCAGAGGTCCAACATTATCTCCGGTAGCTTTGTTGTGCTTTACATGGCCACCATCACAAAGTGGGAAAGTCCCAGACCTCCAACACCTACACAATCACAAGTCAAAATCAAATAATCAACCTTTTGGGCACATACCATCACAAGTTGGCTACAAGTAGTACCAACTCAATTACATGGAAATAACAACATAACTTGCACTTATAATTTTGTACTCTATGTGCTTATAATTTTGTACTCTATGTGCTCCTTGTTGGAAATATTTAGAATGAAGAAGAAACAAGAAACTTGTGAATGAGAATCTCGTATACTGTGATTGATAACTAGTGAAATGTGCACCAAGTACAAAACAGGAAACACCTATAAATAGTACTAAACAATCGACTAAAGCTCAACAACCCTTAAGACTCGCACATCTTAACAAACAAAGCTGTTGAGCATTTATTTAAAAATAACAAAATGAAACACGTGCACATGCAAGACTTATTCAGCGAGATTCCCATGCAGCTTACGTCAGACTTGTTTGAATTAATCTTCATCATCCGCCCTTAATTCAAACCTTCGAACTCCCATCTTGTGTCTGAAATAGACAAACTTCTCCTTGCTCAAAGACTTGGTGAGAACATCTGCAATCTGCTCATGTGTACTACAATACTCCAGATTGACTTGACCTTGTATAATCATTTCCCGAATAAAATAATACTTCAACTCTATATGCTTAGAGCGGCTATGTAGTACTGGATTTTTTGACAAGTTAATGGTGGATTTATTATCACAGTAGATAGTTGTAGGATGTTCCTGGTGAATCCCCAAATCATCGAGTACACGCCTCAACCAGACTGCTTGACATGTGGCACCAGTTGCTGATATGTATTCAGCCTCGGTAGTAGACAGTGCTACCATATGCTATTTTTTAGAGCTCCATGCAACCATACCACTTCCAAGAGTAAACGCATACGCAGATAAACTCTTCCTGTCATCTACACAACTGGCCCAGTCACTGTCACTATAACCCACAAGTGTAATACTTGTTGTTGCATTACTATACCAAATGCCAAACTCCACCATGCCATAAACATACTTCAAGATTCGAAGAGCAGCACCAAAGTGGATTCGCGATGGAGCTTGCATGAATCGCTATATGATGCTTACCGCATAGGCCAAGTCCGGTCGTGTGTGAGTTAAGTAAATGAGCCCACCAACAAGACTTCGATATGTTTCTTCATTTACTTTTTCAGCTCCATCCTCTAGCAGCAGCTTTTCATTCATATTCATTGGAGTGCATTCCTCATTGCTATCTTGCATTCCAAACCGATGTAGCAGTGACTTTGCATATTTGGATTGGCTCAAAAAAAATTCCGGTACTCGTTTGTTTAACTTCAAGTCCCAGAAAGAAGTTGAGCAAACCCATATCAGTCATTTCAAAGGTGCCTTCCATCCCACTCTTGAACTCATCACTCAACCGAGTAGAGGATGCAGTATAAATAACGTCATCTACGTATAAATAGACGTAGATAACGTCACTTGTACTGATCCTCTTTATGTAGAGTGTGGGTTCATTGTGACTTCGAACATACCCGTGTTGCATAAAATAGCCATCTATCTTTGAGTACCAGGTCCTTGGGGCTTGTTTCAGACCGTAGAGAGCCTTTCGTAGCTTATATACTTTGTTGGGGTGTTCCTTGTTGATGAAGCCTTCAGGTTGCTCCACGTATATTTCTTCAGACAGATCTCCATTTAGAAAGGCTGATTTAACGTCCAGTTGGTGAACTTTCCACTTCATGTGAGCTGCGACCGCAAGAATGACTCGTATAGTCTCAAACCGAGCCATAGGAGCAAATGTTTCTTGGTAATCTATGCCATGTTGTTGAGAGTATCCCTTTGCCACCAGTCGAGCTTTGTGCTTTATCACTTCCCCATTAGCACCAAGCTTTGTTTTAAACAGCCACTTAACACCCACCAGATTTTTACTTGGTGGAAGATTAACAAGATCCCAAGTGTGGTTCTTCTCAATAGCCTGAAGTTCATTGCGCATAGCAGTCATCCAATGTGGCGAGCATGCTGCTTGCTGGTATGACATGGGATCAGACACACTCAAAGCAAATTGGCATGTGGTCAAGTCTCTTTCTTCGTCAGATAGGCCTTCCCCACTGTGATAATCCTGTATCCATACAGGAGGTTTGGAGGTTCTTTTGATGGGTACTTCGGAAGGACCGGCTACATGATGGGTAATAGGGGAATTTTGTGGAGTGAGAGGTGGTGAGGTACTGTTTGATGGTGATGGGTGAGGTGTTTGAGTGGTACTATTGAGAGGCATGGGGGTAGTGTGTGATGGGTCAGAAGTGGTTGAATTGGCATTGGGAGTTTCAATATGTTCAACAGGTTCTGGAAAGTTGGTAGCAAAAGGGAATGAGTCATCGTATGAGTAAGTACTTGATGTACTTTCTTTGCTCCATACCCATTGTGAATCTTCAATAAAAATAACATCTCTCTTGGTAAAAAATTGTTTAGTGGCTGGATTATACAATCTATATCCATTACTTTGGCATGAGTAACCAATAAAAATGGATCGATCGGATTTGTTATCTAATTTTCTGCGAAGTTGGGAAGGTACCAGGCCATACACTATGCAACCGAAAATTCTCAAATGAGAGATTATGGGTTTCTTACCGGACCAAGCCTCAAGTGGTGTTTGATTGATTAAGGCTTTTGTAGGGGACCGGTTAAGCGTGTAGACTGCTGTGGCAACCGCTTCAGCCCAGAAGACATTAGGTAGACCCTTTTCTTGAAGCATGCTACGAGTAAGATTCATGATGCCGCGGTTCTTTCTTTCCACAACCCCATTGTGCTGTGGTGTGTATGGAATTGTCAACTCTCTCTTGATCCCAGCCTGCTCACAGAATTGATTGAATTCACGTGAGCAAAATTCGCCTCCTCGATCAAATCGTAGTGTCTTGATGGGGCTTCCACATTCTTTTTCTATCATTGCTTTAAACACTTTGAACTTGGCAAAAGCAACACTTTGAACTTGGCAAAAGCATCACTTTTGTTAGTCAAAAAATAGACCCAACACATACGTGTTAAGTCATCAATGAATAGTAGGTAGTATAAACTACTACCTAAGCTAGGTACATGCATGGGACCACATAGATCAGTATGGACAAGTTCTAACTTACATTGAGCACGCCAGGAGGAGCCTTTGAAGGGTAGCCGAGTTTGTTTACCAACAATGCACGATTCACATGCAGTGTTGGTGTTTACCTTTGGTAAACCTATCACCATCCCTTTATCATGTAATTGCCAAAGCCCATTAAAGCCTAGATGGCCATATATGCGATGCCACAGGAGGACATTCGGATCATGATGATCTGTAGCAATTCGAGCAAGGGCCATGGTAGCATCAAACACGAACATGTTGTTGTTGGCAACTTGAATCTCCATAACTGTTGCCCCGGTATCTTTGCTAATAACAAAGCATCTTCCTTCATCAAACAGTATGGCATATCCTTTGCGCATTAGTTGACCCAC
Source organism: Flaveria brownii (assembly GCA_018326445.1). Lineage (NCBI taxonomy): Eukaryota > Viridiplantae > Streptophyta > Magnoliopsida > Asterales > Asteraceae > Flaveria > Flaveria brownii. Next base: position 7,706 of record BJCN01319196.1, read on the forward strand.
ACTGAGTATGTTATACTGAAGGGTGGGTGCATAATACACATTGTCAAGCAGCTTATAAGAGTCATTCCCAGTTTGTATTTTAATCGTACCTATCCCTTCAACATACAATTTTTTCTTGTTTCCCAACTGAACCTCCAATTTGAATGAGTCATCTAGCTTTACAAAGCTCCCTTTGATACCTGTCATATGGTTAGAACAACCAGAATCAACAAACCAAAGATGGTTGGAGTTACCCGTGTGTGTGGAGGTCATTAGTGTGATCTGATGTTGATCAACAGTTGCAATGGTCATAAGTAAGTGTTGATCTTCATTTTCTGCAACATCTTCATTGTCTCCATTCTCCGCAACATTTACTAGTGGTTCATCATTGTACCAGCAGTCTTTTTTGACATGACCAAGTTTCTTGCAAACATAACACTGGGGTACCTTACTCCGATCAAGATTCATTCTTCCTCGACCAGCGCCCCTTCCTCGAATAGGAGAGCGACCACGACCACGTCCACGCATGGCCCTGTTGTTTTGTTCAGGGAACACCTGTAAAGCTTGTTCATCTTGCCTCTCAACAGCCTTACTGGGTTTGTCAGTTCCAGTTCGGTTGTTGAGTCTTTCTTCTTGAGACTGTAGTAGTCCCATAAGCTTCACGGGTGTCACCTTCGATAGGTCGAATGCCACCTCAATGGATGGTATCACATAGTCGAACTTAGGAGAGAGACTCCTAAGAATTTTTTCTACAATCTTCTGATCAGGAACGTCTTCACCATAAGAACGTTGTTGACCAGCATTATTCATGACTCGAGAAAAGTAATCACCCACTGCTTCATCTTCTTTCATGAATAGGTTCTCAAAGTCCCTGCGAAGTCCCTGTAATTTAACTGATTGTACCTGGGAATCGCCTTGGAACTCTGCTTGTAGGATCTCCCATGTTTCTTTAGCCGACTCCGCTGCTGCAATACGTGAGAATAACTGGTCATGTACTCCTTGCTGGATCAGCGACATTGCTAATGCATCTTTCCTTCGTGTTTCTCTGTTGTCTACAGGTCCGCCTCCCGTAGCAGTCACTCCCAAGTATACTACATCCCACAGTTCACGGGACCGCAGGATAGTTTTCATACGAAAACTCCAATGTTCATATCCGTCTCCTTTAAACACCGGAATGATGGGAGTAATAGATGCAGTAGCAGATTGATTAGCGAGAGGGTCAGCCATGGATCTCAAGAGCACTGTGCTCTGATACCAAATCTGTTGGAAATATTTAGAATGAAGAAGAAACAAGAAACTTGTGAATGAGAATCTCGTATACTGTGATTGATAACTAGCGAAATGTGCATCAAGTACAAAACAGGAAACACCTATAAATAGTACTAAACAATCGACTAAGCTCAACAACCCTTAAGACTCGCATATCTTAACAAACAAAGCTGTTGAGCATTTATTTAAAAATAACAAAAATGAAACACGTGCACATGCAAGACTTATTCAGCGAGATTCCCATGCAGCTTACGTCAGACTTGTTTGAATTAATCTTCATCACTCCTGGCGTGGATAATGACACATGATCTCAATTGCATAAAACAAACTCCAGTGTTCTTGAATTCACATCAAAATTACAGAGCATGGAGCAAAATTGCAGTCTTTTTAAAGAACAAATGTAGATAAAAGAGAAAATATAATCAAGCAACCATATAAACACTGTTTGATTACAAGTAATAATCTCTTTTTGGTTATCGGAGCCTGGTGTTGAGTCTCAACAGGAAGAGCCTCTTTATCCTTCGAAATAGAGCAAAGGTATGCCTCCATCCTACTTACCCTTAGGCCTACCTATAGCTTTTACCCGTAGCTTTGTTATTAGCGGGATTTTACCAGGTAAGTTTCGATTAGTTTAGTTTAGTTTAATTTCTTTTTGGTTATACAATGTCACATAATCACTCTAAAAACAATCATAAACACTCCAAAATTTCAACATTTTTGGACAACTGACAACTGATATGAATATTGAAATGGTAGATGCAATTATCAGCTATCCAATTCGAGAATATGCTTCTTCTATTTCTATGTAAGGGGAAAATATATTGAACTCTAGGTTTTGCAACCTACAATTTGGGGAAAGAGCAGCTAAAGGTAGAATTCAATTAGCTAATCTGATGATACGCAACACGCGAACAATTGAAATGTAAAAGTGCAAAAATAGAAGAAGCAGAAACCTGCAATAAGCGGTGAGGGGTTTGGAGAGTTCGGTAACAACGACGGAATCGACGACTTTGTCTTCGGTCTTCCGGATTTCAGGGTTTATAGCACCGCCTTCTGCTCTAACCACCACCGACCGCCGTGTGGAGTGGTGGTTCAAATATGTCGCAGGTGCGGTGCCGATGATGTATGTTTTGAGTGCTTTCGGTGGTGATGATAAGCCGAAAACACCAACAATGCTCGCCATTGATATATGTGTCTTCTTTCTTTGCGATTTGTTGTTAGAGAAGAATTTATCGGTGAAGGTGAAGTAGATAGTGAACGTGTGGAGAACACGCTCTACGTGTGGTAGTTTTACAGGGTGACATCTCCTCAACCACACGATTGTTAATTTGTTATGAGTTATCAAATTTTTATTTTTATTATATTTATTGTGGTATAAATACCGTTTCTATTTATAAATTTAATAATTATAACCATCAAAGTAAAGAGCATGAAAACTAGTATTATGTCATTCGCGTTGCGGCGGGGTGTAAAACCATGCCAAGTAGCATCAATATCATACTGTCACAGACGATCACAAATACTAGAAAAACTCGTAAAACAAAAGAAATACAAATGAAAAAAAAACGAATGAAATAAATAGACGTAAAATATTAAACCATTTATGTCTGTTGCGCGTGTTAATAGGCAAAAATTAGACTGAAATGTAAAACACAATAAATTAAACGAAAAAAATAGAGGTAAAAATGTTGAATCACATACGTATTAACTTGAAAATTTTAGACCAGAATGTAAAAACAAAAATATTTTTAAAAGATAAAAAGTATATAAGATCAAAGTTGAATGTGAAAGAAAATGTTAGAGTTAAACGTAAAATATGAAAATTATTAATTTTAAAACTAAAAAACAAAAACAAAAGTACAATTTATAAAGCATAAGATACAACTAATAATGCATAACCAACTTGATTACTTGAAAATTAGTAATCTCTATATATAATAAATGAAACCATTTTCAGCCACTTGGCATGATTTCATCTATAGTATTGCCACATGGCAAAAAATTTTCCAAACAACTACCACATGGTAATTGCATACACAACCAAAGCTTAAAAGTCATGCGGGTTTAATAACCCGACCCTAAACTATTCGGGTTTCTCAAAAACCCCAAAACCACATTTTGTAACCCTAATGCCTCCTCCACCGTCGCTCTTCATCTTCGCGTGTCTACTGATCTCTTCACCGCACCTACAATCTACCGAAGATTTATTCATTATTTCAGGTTAGATTCCAGTAAATATTGAAGTTTCATGTGCGATTGATGATGTTGATTCCTGTTTTCCGATTTGCAGTCGTGTAACTGCAACCTACACCGTTGCTCTTCATCTTCGCGTGTCTACTGATCTCTTCGCCGCACCTACAATCTATCGAAGATTTCTTCATTATTTCAGGTTAGATTTGAGTAAATATTCAAGTTTAATGTGCGATTGATGATGTTGATTCCTGCTTTCCGATTTGCAGTCGTCTAACTGCAACCTCCATCTCTCTGCAACTTCGTCTCTCTGCATCAAGCAACCTAAGAGTTCTTCTCTGTTTCAGGTTAGAGACTACTAAGTTTTGAAAGTTTAGTGTGCGATTCATGATTTTCATTTGTGTTC
>BJCN01319197.1:2070-13833 GCA_018326445.1 Flaveria brownii
ATGAAAAGGTAGATAAATTTACTATTTTGCCCTTAAAACGTCTTAAATTATTAACTAATTTCATATTTTGCCCCTCTCATATGCTTTGCATTTCTTTGTACATAAAGCTTCAAAACTTGTACTCATGGTAAAATTACATCTCTATCCCAATAAAATGCTTTATATAGTATTAAAGATGTGTGTATATATATGTGTATATATATGTGTATATATACATATATATACATATATATACATATATATATATATATATACATACATACATATATATATGTATGTATGTATTTTTTTTAAATGTTATAAAAATTTTCATAAAATTCATTTATAAGTTCTAAACCCTTTAAAAATTATTTTTGTTAATCGTATTTATTCCAAAAATCTTTATTAGTTTCTGAAAAATCTAAACCATATAATTCTCTATTTTCTTTATTTTTTAAATGTTTTAATATTATGAAACAATTATAAAAATTATTTAAAAGCTTTATAAACTTTTTAAAATGATTTTTAAATCAAACCTAAATGATATCAAATTATTTGACAAATCATTTAGATAACTAGTTATTCAATTAATTAGTTTTGATCAAGTTTTAAATAATATTAATTATTTCTTTTCACACTTTATAAACCATTACTTAATCAATTATTATAAATATTTAGGTAATATTTAATTTTACTTATAATTCATTATCATTTTCAATTCTAATTACTTAATTAATTTATTCTATTTTATTTAGTCAAGCTATTATATTATTTTTTATAACTATTTACTAAAACCCCAAATCTTGATTGAAACCCTAATCCATATCTAGTCTATAAATTATATTATTATTCTAATTTAAGACACCATTCCCCATTGGTGTCTATTCTTATATTATAGTATTCAAATCAATCACATCCATCCATCAAGTGAGTATTCTATTACACTTTTTATATGTTTCATGTTTTTGGAAAATCATGTTATTCAATATTCAATCTTTGATATTCATTATTATTCTATTTCATTCTAAATTCAATTCAAGAAATGTTATATTATTTCTTGTAAATATGTGTTCATAGTTAGATAAATTTGATGATAACATAATCATTAATTCATGTAATCACGGTAACAATGATAGATCTATTGGTTTGATAAACCCACCCTATTTGTTTAGTAGTATGGTGATTGAAACCAGAATCATTCATTGTATAACGCTTCATCCGCGGACCGAGTCAATTCAGTCATTAGGTTTAATTATATTGATTTGTATTTTATGTTACACTATTGTATTATAAGTCTTAATATTGTCATGTGAATTGAATTGTTTTCAATCATTCAATCAATCTATATATGTATTCAAACCTGTGATTACTCACCGGCTAATTCGTTAGCTGACTCATTAATTTTCCATATGATTTTCAGGAATGCAGATTAGTGGACTTCTATATGCAAATTAGAACTTGGGCTTAATCAAAATTAAAGATAATTTTATTATGTTTATTTGATATTCTATTTTATTATAATATATTATTTGATTATTATATTCAATAAAAATGATATTTAATATTATTTTAACGTATTTACTACCATGTGCTATGAGCAATCTATTTACATTCGTCCGCCCCGATGATTCCGCCGTCGGTCAGGGTGTGACAGCAATAGTGGTAGCACATGTGTCGTTATCTGATTTTAATAAATGCATGGATCATGAAATTCTTAAAATTAGGTTTAGTTATGAAACAAGATAAATAAATAACTAAAAGAATTGTACAAAATAAAAAAACATTTATAGTATGGCATTGACAAGGCCTGCGAAGGAATAGGATGACCGATATATTAAAATAGGATCCAAGGAAATTTTTTCATTAGGGTTGGATTGAAGGTCGGATGTATACAGTTTAAATATTAATTTTTTAGGCCGGTTTTGTTCTAGTTAGGTTGGGTAAGAAAAAGATAAAAGCAAATTAAGTATCAAATACATAATAAAAGTAGTTTTATCATTTTTAAATATGCATACTTAAAACACAAGCTCATTATGTTTATGGTCTTCTAAATATACATCATCAAGTGTAAGTGTAAGTAAAACCAAATTAAGTCTCAAATACATAATAAAAATACTTCAGTTGAATGTCTTATCAATGACGGAAGGGTAGAAGGTAACGTGTGGTCTGGAGTCTATCTATCAATTCTATAAATAGTAGAAGAGGAATACATAAATAGAAAATACTATTACTAGTAATAGAATATTGTAAGAAAAGACGACGACAAAGCTACTAATAATAGCACTTGCATTTGCACTAAAAATCGATACCCTCCGTTAAAATATACACGCTAAGGGAAAGCGAAGACAAAAACATATACCCTCATTTAGTCATTTGTTTCTTTAAAATTTAAGACAACTAGCATCTCCTTAAAAAATCTATTCTTTCCCCTAAAATATATACGCTAGATTCAATCTAAGACTAAACCTATATGCTTCTATAATTCTCTAAAATTTAAGACAACTAGGGTCTTCATAAAAATCTAACTTTCCCTTGAAATATAAACGCTAGGACAGTCTAAGATAAGCTATGTATTCTAATAAAAATTCATAACGTTTATCTAACGTTTCAAACATTTCATTACCAATCATGTCTTTGAAGATAAACGAGTCTAACAAATCTTGCCTAATATGTTTATCACATGTTAGTTTGCATGCATAAACTCCTCCTCCCCTCCACTATATGAACTTCCATGGTTCTTAATTGATGGCGTCGTTTGTGTCTTCTACGTATAGAGATACTATCTCAATCTTTTTTTTCTTATCCTATTTAATATGCATGTCACTCCTATTTTTTGAACTTATTTTTTATGATATGCTCACACATCCGTCTTATTAGTACTTATTTTACTTAAATCATACACAAGAGTTGAGATGTTACAAAAATCGATTTAAAAAACTACCGTACTATAGTAAAACAAAAAATAATAATAAACTTCTCTATTTCATGATAGTAACTTTTTCTAGAAAGTAATAAGCATACAAGGGGACAGAAAGTCCTTCCTTTTTGTTCCCTATTTTCCTCCACATAAGTTTTTCTTATATTGAAATCACATATAATAATTTTAATAAAAACATAAATATATAAAAAAACAACTTTTTTATGGCCCTTCTTGATCACCTGGAGTGATTTTTAGACGGAATTAACATGATTATTATTGTGAGGATTAGCTATCAAAAGAGATTATTATTCCAATAAAAAGTATTTTGAAGGCAAATGCTTTTGGATAAGTAGTTGAATAGAGGGAGAAATCCTTTTATCTTTTTCATATTGAATGTAATCTATTACTTTGAGATAACGAGAACCTTGTGAATTTTTTTAGTCATAAATCTATCATACTCTTACTTTTAAACTATTTCATATAATTTTACATTATGTATGGGTTTAAACCAAGGACTTTTATTCTAAGGGACAGAGGCTTTACAAAGTGGGCTAGCCCCACGTCAAAACTTGTGAATTTATATAAATTATGGCATGCATCACTAAACGGGGGGATTTTTATTAAAATTAAGAAATAGAACCTTTTTGACAATGTAATTGTGTCTTGAATATCATCTAACGATAAAGAAAAAGATAGTCAAAAATTAAAATTGTGTTTGTCTTTTAATTATGCTTTCTCGTCTCGAAACTTGACTAGTCTTAAGAAACTGCAACATATCCATTTCTAATGAGAGAGATTTGAAACGTATTCGATAAGAAAATATAGAGGTGTGAGGATAAAAATAAAGTGTAAAAGAGTTGATAAAATTGGGTAAAGAGTTAGAAAATTAATTAATTGTTTTTAAGTAACTAGGGCAACGATCAAAATGGGTTGTGGAAAGCAGGAAAATCCCTGGTTTGGGGAAAATTTTAACCCCCGAAATCGGGGGAATGATGTTTCCATCCAAGGTTTTATTCACAACTCTGAGAATTACTCTCTCTTGATATCACTTCATGACACCTAAAAGTTATTCGATTAAAAAAAATATCTATGAAACTTGTTTAAAAAAAGAGATCAACTTAATGGTGGTTATTATATTTGGAGTAAATTACACGGATCGTTCTTAAGATTTGCTCAAATTTCACATTTTGTCATTGGGATTGAAAAATTACATGTTTAGTTCTAAGTTTTGAAAAAACGTAACATGTTTCATCCTCGGTTAAATGCACGTTAGTATTTGTCGTTAAAATTAATAAAAGGATGATTTTACCCTTAAACCTAATAAAATCATATTATTATATTATTATTACTATTACTTAATAAAATATAGGGTCCTAATAAATAGACACCCAGGTGAATAAACCGACACCCACCTATACGTCGCGTATGGCTCCATACGTGACGTATAAGTCACCCCAATAAATGCCAAACATTCCATGTCATATCAGAAGTTTTCGTGGAGGTTATACACGTCATATGGCCCAATACGCCGCGTATAGCCTTTTATAGTACGACTGACAGCTATAAGCGGTGTATGGGCCCATACGACACGTATAGGTGTCAGCTAACAACCTATACATGGCGTATGGATCCATACGCCACATATAGGTGTCACACGTACTATAAAAGCAACCATGTACGAATATACGCAGCGTATGGGGCCATACGCGGCATACTTGGCAAGCCTATACGTGGCGTATAGCACCATACGCGACGTATAGGTGCCAACTAACATCCTATATGTGGTGTATGGGTCTATACGCCATGTATAGGTAATTTCAAATTTGACTGGACACATGATTCGTTTTCAAATATATAAGAACGCTTTCGATCTCTCTAAATTGTGAAAATCTCAAACGTATGTTTCTCTCAAAATATCACATTTTTTCATTCGTTCTTTATGTCGTTTTGGGATGACAACTATTTTTTTGGTGAATATTCAAATGAATATTCAAATGTTTCGTACGTGGCGGATAGTAATCAAGATTATTTATACTTTCAATCTTCTTAAGAGAATGATTGCCAGATTTAAACCAATCGTATGGTTCTGATGATGAATTCGAGTTCTGTCGAGAATCAAGTTATGACCCGTAACAAAGTAATATAAACTTTCTCTTGAGTGATGAAAAACAAACCATGAAAGTATCGTTTGAAACATCTCAAGAATTTTTATCACTCGATGAGCTAGTCTGTTAGGCTATTAATAGGGGACGTGATAATGGTTATGTTATTATTACACGAAGATCAAAGAAAAAAGAAGGCCAGGTCATAAAGGTATGGCTTATCCGTGATCGTGGTGGTGAATACAAAAGTAAAGCAATAGTTAGACGATCTGGTAGCAAAAAAATCGGATGTCCTTTTAAATTAGTAGGGATATATGACAACAAACTTCGTTCGTGGAACTTAGAGGTGAGAAGTGACGAACATAACAATGATCCCGCTCAACATATAGAGGGGCACCCATTTGTAAGAAGGTTTTCTCAAAACGAATACAATTTGGTGGAGCAACTTACTGATCAGAACATGGAGCATCGTAGCATCTTATCAGCTTTATAAAAGCAAAATCCTAATAACCCATCCATAACCTAAGATGTATACAACGCTCAATATAAGATAAGAAGTGAAAAGAAAGTCGGTGAAACACCAATGCATGTTTTAGAAAACCTTTTATTTTCTAAAAGGTACGTTTATTACACCCGTGAAGATCCCGATACAAATGCCGTAAAAGATGTATTTTTTTGTCATCTAATTTCATACGACACTTGGCGTGCATTCCCGCACATGCTAATGATAGAAACTACATATAAAACAAACATGTACAACATCTGTTTGTTAAGATTGTTGGTGTGACATCGACACACAAGACATTTTATGTTGCTCATGCGTTTATTAGTAAAGAACGGGAAGATAATTTTGAATGGGTGCTTAATAGATTGAAAGATATGTTAAACATGTGTATGGAGCCGCACGCCATAATAACATACAGAGATCTTACTTTAATGAACGCATGTGTCAAAGTAGTTCTAAATGCTTCGAAGTATTTATGCAGGTGGCATATTGATGAAAATATCACGAAAAAAAAAGTTTTACAAAAGATGACCGGGGAAAGCTTAAATATGCATGGGCACGTTTTTATGAGTTTCTCATGCCGGAAATTTACGAGTATAACTGTAACCTTCTTTACGAACGACTAGTTGAAGCGAAGCGAAAAAGTAAGTTTTTCATTACATACGTACATACAATACTATTAAATATAAAAAAATAATTTAATTATGTTTTATTATATTTCAGAAGTATTGTCATATATAAACAAAAACTAGTTTAGAGATTTACAAAGAAATGTCTGTATCAACCTGGGCTAACTCAAATCGTAATTTTGGCCAACACACAACAAATAGAGTCGAGTTTTAGCATGCAAATTTAAAAAGATATTTTAAATCAACAAATAGCTCACTGGATAGACTTGTAGAGTTTGTAGATCAATTGGTAAACGCACAAGAGGTAAATTTAAAAGAAAGCTTTGAGACAAGTAAAAGTAAAATCACGAATCATCATAAACTCTAAATATTTGATTACCTACGAGGCAAGGTTTCACATAAATCTCTTGATTTATTAGTTGCCGAAAACACTAATCTGCATCTAATGCGCTCAGCAAATGCAACGTGTGGTTGTTATCTTTTCACTAGTTGTGGCTTGCCTTGTGCTTGTCGGCTCGAAAAATATGAATATTCTGGTAATAGCCGTTCCATTATTATCATTTTTCTGTTACAATAACGAATTATATATTAATTTATAATTTATAATGCAGGCACTAAAATTCCATTAGATCCAATTGACGTATTTTGGACGAAGCTTGATAAAATTAAACCATCATTTATGGTGGATGAAAAAGTCGATGGTGAAGAAGAGATTGAACACATGAAACAATAAATAATGACACAACCCACAGCTGTAAAATTTAGTTTGTTGAAAAAAATAAAAAGATTGTGTATCCATGGAAAAATAACAAAAAACGTCTATTATTCAAATAGATATTCGCAGTCGTCCAACATTAAATGTTCAACAGCAAAAGCATGACACTCAACAAAGTACGTGTGACATGCCAAGATATAGCTCATTTACCGGAAGAACAACTTCAGCGGTAAAGCCTCAGAAGCCCGCCATACAACGTAGTCGTTCCATGTCTTCTAAAGTGTCACAAAGTACTAATGAGGTTTCATCGATTGTCGAAGAACAATAATTAAACAATACAAATATGTTAAAAAATTAGATTCCGTCCATCTTTCATCAGCATATTTCACGTATACAAGATGTTCGATCCGATGGGAATTGTGGTTTTCGGTCTATAGCTTTAGGCTTAGGGATTAATGAAAATAAGTGGATGTATGTACGGAATAACTTTTAGAGGAGTTAGACAAACATGAATTGGAATACATAGAAGTTTTGATACTTTATACCTTGGACAGTATAACGACTTGCGTCACACCATAAATTGGCAACGTGTGGAACCTGCACCAGTAGAACATTGGATGATAATGCCGTATACGAGAATAGTGATTGCTCAAAAGTTTGGTGTTATTCTTTATCTATGAAGCAATAATGTTGTAAAATATTTTTCCCCTTATGGGCTGATCCGAACACTATGATGCCTCATCATGTCATGTCGATTGTTCATGTCAACAATAATCATTTCGTCCATGTTAAGTTAGAAGGATATTATTCGATGCCTATATTAAGTAATCTTTGGATTCTTAACTGAAACGTATGTGCTGCAGAATGGGAGATTATGTATAGGCTCCGTATCTCAAAATACAACACAATAATAGATAATAACCGAGAAACCCAGCTTATATACATTTATTTCAATTCAAAACTTGTAATCTGCGAATTATATATTTAATACGTTTGCATTATATTTTATTATTGTATTCATATCTCTTGAATATTCAAATGTTAAAGTAGTTTAAATTCAAATGTTTAAAAGTTTAGTGAATATAAACAATTAAAATTCAAATGTTAAAATTTAACTAATTCAAATTTTCAAAAAATGTAATTCAAAATTCAAAAATTCAAATATATATAAAAATTCAAAAAATTAAATTAAAAATAATAATAAATGCAGCTATACGCCGCGTATGGGTCCATACATGGCGTATAGCTCCTCGCACTAGTATATTTTTGGACTTTTTGGATTTTGACCCTACCACACACTTTCAAAACCAAAAACTCTCTCGTATAGGCCGATACTACACGTATTGTTCGTCGATTTTTCTACATCTAGATATGTATTGTTGTTCCTACATCTTTACTATGCTAATTATTGACTAATTTAAACGTTAAAGCAGTGTTTTATGTGTTATAATCTTTGATTTAAAAACTGCTCATATGAACTGTACGCCGCTACAGACCCGCGTATAGGGCTATACGCGGTGTGTAGCTTATACATTGAGGAACTATACTCGGCGTATAGCCCTATACACGGGGTATGGGTGGCGTATAGCTAAAGAGGAAGAAGATGAAGAGGCTGACCCTATACGCAGGGTACGGGTGGCGTATACGCGGCGTATAGTGGTGGGTGGTTTATACGAGGGTATGGCACCATACGTGGGTACCCTATACGCGGCGTATGGGTCTATACGCGACGTATAGGGGGGTGAGTCGGTGACTAGTGAGAAGTGCCTATACTTGTTGTATTCGTTTTAAAATTGTTATATTTATATTCGTTTTCTTACGTAGATATGTCTTCCGATTCAGAGATTGAGGCTGACGTTGTTGATGTTATTGCCGATCATCCTTGGCTACAGTTTGAGCCCCGGGTCCATTGAGCACGTGAAGTGCTCAAAATTCGTATGTATGAAGATCGGTCGTCAAAAGGCCATCGATTGGGAGGTGATGGCCGAGCTCGGAGAGCGCGATGGACTTGCTGGCATTATCAGAGACGATACGCCATGGAGTCGTTTTTTTGAGATCGCGTTCTTACATTCTTACCAGGAGCTGAGGGTGGAGTTTTAATCCATCTTTACTTATATTCGTCCTAATGAGATAGAAGAGGGCGATCAGCATTCCGAGATTTCGTTTATGCTATGTGTACATTCACATCAGATGTCCATTGAGCAGTTTGTTGTTATCTTAGGACTTTATTTTAAGCCGGAGACTATTACCCCCTCTATTCACCGAGGGTATTACTGAGATTAAGGAGACTCGATTGAGAGATTGGTGGCCTTAGATTGCCGGAGGTCCATTTAAGAAGACTAAGGGAAGGATCACTAGCATTAGACATCCTCTTATATGTTACTTGCATCGCATGATCGTCACATCCATCCCGAGACGTGACAAGAGTCGGGAGTGGTGTACCATTCCTGACTTATTTTACTTATATTGTTTGCTTACGGGGACCAGGTGCAACCTGACGAGATGTTTGGCGGAGTATTTTACTTCGTATTATCATCACCAGGAGCGAGGAGCGGTGTACGGCAACACGTACATCACGTTGATTGCACGTTCTTTTGGTTATCTTCCTCGCCATCTTGCTGACATATCTTCTCCGATCGAGCCAGTGAGATTAGATTATCATACGTTATTCAGCATGCGTATTATACGCCAGTTTTCGGGTGGCATACGATTCTCTCTTCGACCCGGGGAGATCTGGCAGCCGGCACCTGTTCAGCAGCTCGGCATTGACGATCCACAACAACAATATGAGCATATTCTGCATGATCAGCTACCACACGACGAGCAGCCGCATGACCAGCCGCCACCTCAGCCACAGTTCCTCGACATATTTATAGAGTTGTGAGGCTACCTGCATGTATGGAGACATTTATGCAGGAGATTGCTATGAGTTTACAGGACCAGGGTCGTCGGCTCGATCGAGTTGAAGATCTTATGAAGTGGCACATTCAGCTTGAGATTTCGTGAGCCCGTGCTGCTGGTATTGATCCTCTAGAGTTGCCACCGCCTCGACATACCCAGATTCACCGTAGTTTTTTATATTATTAATTGTAAATTTTATTTTGTTATGTATTTAAAAACTTTATTATTTATATTATTATTTTATGTTATTCTTATTGGTTAATTAAGATTTAAAATTGTCAGTTAATAAGTTACAAAACATAACTTATACGCAAAATCTCAAGCTGAACGTGCAAATATAGTCAACAACTAACCTATACGCAAAATATTTTATAAATAAAATATATGTAAAAATAACACAAAAATATAAACACCATAACCTATACACCGCGTATGGGTCCATAGCGGCGTATAGGTTTATCATGCTTCTCAGCCAAGTCAAGAAAAAAAAATTGGAACCTATTCGTGGCGTATGGTACTATACGCGGCATATAGCCACCCCGGCACTTTGTCTGATATACATCTGACATGAATATGTCAGGGAATGTTTTCATTCCCATACGCCACGTACAGATCCATACGTCGCATATAGGATGAATTGTCAGGGAATGTTTTCCCTGACAATCCACCCTATACGCGACATATGGACCCATACGCGGCGTATAGGGTACCTGAGTGTTGATTAAAATCTTGGGGTGTCTAAATAACCGAACCCAAAATATAACCCACCTCGTGACTTCGGTGCCCACCCCGTGACTTCGGTGCCCACCCTGTACCCCTTCCTGCATTTTCACTTCGCCGACACCGTCAGACCTCTCCTGGCAGTGCCGTCGCACCTCACAAACACCAATTGTCCCACGTTGATACATTTGCATAGCAAAACCACCACCTGACGGTGGCGGCGGTGCGATTTATGGGTTTCAGTGGCCGACGATGGTGCAAATCTACTGCATGTGGTGGTGGTGGTAGGTATTCGTATATTAAAGGAGGGTTAGCGATGAATATGGTGGTGGAAGGTGGTGTCGGATGTGGCTTTGTTTGAGGATGGTCTAGGGCTGCTTGGCGGCCAACATCACCTCTAGGTGGCACGGTGAAGAAGAAATATGGGTTGGGTGATGGTGGTTGATGTGTTGTAAACACATCTGATTTTTTCATGTATTTTATTTTAATTTTTAGTTAATTCGCATTTTATTTTCGTAGATTTTACTTAATTTGCTTCATTTCGTATTTTACAGGTACATGAGAGCTTACGGGAAGAAACCGAGCAATTATCAGGCGATCGGAAGTTAAAAGCGAAGAGGAATTCCAAAAGGTGAAGCTCCTGCGGTCCGTAGGAACTTTCCCTGCGGTCTGCAGGCCAGGTCAACGCGGCCCAGTAACCCTAAAGTTCCTGCGGTTCGAAAGACTTACTCCTGTGGTCCACAAGAGGTCGTGAAAAAGTCAAAGTTCGTTTTTTAATAAGTTGAGGTCAGGGTTATGACTGGAGGACCCTTGGACGGCCATCGGAGAGTTTTAGAAGCATATTCGAGGCGATTTGGAGCAGCTAGGTCGTGGGATTGAAGAAAAGAACCTTACTTTTGGCTTTTCACGCGTTTGACCATTCGATTTCTCTTCGTTTATCCGTTTCCATTCGTGTTCTTCACTGTTTATTCATTGTTTATCATTGTAAATCTGATTTGGTTATGATTAGTGGCTAATTGTTCCTTATCTACCTAGATTATGTAAGGCCCGTTCCCGGGCATCTTACGGTTGGTCCTTCATTGCACATAAAACATTTATTTTGCAGCGGAATTTAAAAATTTCATTAATAACTAAAAACATGTCATTTCATATCATTACAATATTCGCTTTCATCTTAAAATACATTGACATGTCAAAATATGGATGTGACAACCCGAGTTTTCAGGTCAACCTCGTTCCCTTATGTGACAACTAGCGTTTTAGCAGTTTTTATTAAATGATAAAATAATAAT
>BJCN01319199.1:1761-13014 GCA_018326445.1 Flaveria brownii
GTAATTATTATCATTATTATTAACATTATTATTATTGTTATCATTACTATAATTATTAGTTTTGTTATTATTATTATAATTATTATTATTGTTCAATTGTAATAGTCAATTTTATTAACTTCTATATTTAAAAGATTAGAGTCATACAAAGAAGCAAACATAATCAACCAACAAGTTTTATAATTGACAACATCAGTTCTTACAAGAATTTAACGAGATTAACTTTTATTTAACAAAAATCTGAAAGGTTACAGTCTCCCTAACTTTTAAGAATTTCGTCCTGAAATTTAATTTCAAAGGAAACTTATGACGAATGATAAGTGTACTAACGGACTGTGATTGGCATTTGATTACAGGTGAGATGTTTCGCTTTGTGAATTATGGAATTTTACAGGGTTCTTAACACGATGTATGCAAATTTGAACTTTTCCGGTGGAATGCGAAAGTTATCATTGACAAACTAACTCTTTGAGATTTGACACATGAAATGTTGGAAAACGATGATATGTTCCTGAGGTATATTAGACTTATAAGTCACTTTCTCACTACTCTCAAACATCTAGAATGAAATTATGTAATAAGGTGACGTCTTGAAGCCATTGAAAAAGTCCCGTAATTGTATGAAAGTTTGACCGATGGAATTTAAGAATCCCAAGTGTCACTGTATAAAACGACACAAGCTTAACGCATATCTTGTGAATACGTATTGTTCCTTCGGTCAAACCGTCAGATTAAGAATGATACGATATATTGAGATTCTGAGCTGGTTTCCAAAAGATGATTAGAGACATTGCTAATAACAGAAGGTGAATCGATCATCAAAATTAACGATCGATGTTTTGCGACACACCACGATGACCGACTATTTGAGGTAGGTACGAGTCAATTTCTCGACTCGTTATCTCACATGAGTCAATATGAAATGTGCGAAACTAGTCAATCGGTCACTAATGCACCAAATGTCATTATGACATCAAGAAATACGAGGCAGTTTGAACATATACCAAGCTATTTCCCCTTTCCCTTTATGCCAAACCATGGTTACTAATTGCAAAAATTCATGAACCTTTTTACCAGCATCGAGATGAAAGTAGTAACGAGTCTTGTAAGTCGCAATCAAGATAGAGATTTAAAGATTTTTTAAGGTTAAGGGTTTAAAGGTGATCCAAGAATTGACGCAACAATAGGAATTGCATTGATCAACGAAGATTTCGTTCATGATTGGATTAAAACTTGAACAATTCAGGATGTTACAAATAAATTTTCAAGTACGGCTTGCACACGCGGTTCATCAAACTCATAAACACAGTCGCATATTGGTATGACCAGAAAGGCATAAATATAAATTTATAATGATTTTATTTTGTAAGAAAAACTGTTTTAGGAGTGTTACCATCATGCAATTAAGTTTTGATGATAACCCGAAAGAAGATCGATAAGTAAGAAATAAAAGGTCCTATAAAGCTAGATCAAATGTCAAGTTGAAACATAAATGCGTGAGAAAAGTAATCGATTTAAAAATTAAATGTTACAGGCTTGGAACTAAGATTAACCTAAAGTGACAAAGACCTCTTTTGAGTTCAAGAATCATGCTTTAGCTTGACTGGTTGGAACAATATCATAGATAAATCAGATAACGGTGTTCACCCTTCAAGTTATTACATGTTTCTTGTCAATTGAAGTCTTAAAACCTTGGTAAAATTAAGGTTAAGGAATGGGCATAGTCATCAAGGTATGGATATCACTCCTAGCTTGGTGGTGTATTTTCCAAAACATAACTCTTAACTACCAAAACGAGAGCTTGATCCTAACTCTTTGTTAAGGATCCACGGGAATAAAATAAGGTAACTTACCATTAAGGTAAGGAAAATCACTGCTATCTTATCGGTGAATTTTTATAGAAACAAAATATAGCAAAATGAAAATCTTCATCAAAGTATAGAATTCACTCCTACTTTGATGAGGTCATTTCATTTGAGTAAATACAGTCCATAAAATTTAAATGGGTGAAATTATCATCAAGGTATGGATTTCATGCCTATCTTGATGATTGGATTTTATAATAACAAGGAAACAATAGAGAGTTGATATTTGTCACCAAAGTACGGGATTCAATCCTATTCTGGTGAGGTCATTTCATTCGTGAAATACGAGTTCAAGTGGAGGATGAGTGAAATCTGTCCACAAGATAAGGAAATCACCCCGATCCAGAGGATGAAATTTCATAAAACACACAATAGAAAAATTAAAAACCATCATCGAGATCCGAAATTCACTCCTATTTTAAGGAGGTACTTCCATTGGTAAAATACAAATTCACAAGAACAAGAAGAAGAAATGGTCATCAAGGTAAGGAATTCACTCCTGTCTTGATGATGAAATTTCATAAGAACAATAATGGCGAATGGAAAATCATCACCAAAGCAAGGGAGTCACCCTTATTTTGATGAGATAGATTCATTTAGGAGACACAAGTGTCCTTAGTCATAGGTTGACTTGCAGACTCTTGCATTGCCTACGGTACAAAACGGTTAGAAGATTTTACTAAGCTCGTCTTAGCAAACGAAAAGAAAAACAATATCGGCTAAAAATTCAAAAAATTCCAAATTACTTTTATGTAACATTAACAGGAAAAAGAAGATCATACTTGCTAGGGTTAGGGTTACCGTACGGGATAACATAATCAATTATGTTAGATTTTCAAATCTTGGATGGTTTAAACCAGCAAAACAAAGTCAATGACAAGAATGATTCAATACAACAACGAGATGTAAACGCTCGATTCGTACTCCAAAAGGGAATACATTGACTTCCTGAAACGTGAGGTCAACCACAACATTATTAAAGACACACATACTTATAAGTGGACACTCATCTCATAGATTCCAGGTCAGGTAAACGGATCCAACGGTCAAATTGTATTAATGTGTATACCTTACCTAGACAAAATATCCCGAGATACAGCTATCCCACTTTTCAGCATGACATGAATTCAGTTATGGGACATACCTTAAGGAGATTTTAAAAACATAAGTAACAATTTAAAGTTTATAAACTATTCGATTTAGGCACACAATGCCTTTAAATATGCATTAAGATTTATATATGCATTGACCAACGTATAGAGATAGTTACATGAGGCACATGATGTATAGCGATGTTTTAACCATAGGAATTGATGAGTAAAACGAGTTCAACTTCAACGAGAACATTCTATAAGATGAATGAAAATATTAGAATTCGATAATAAACCAGTTTAAGAAAGCAAGAATTTGATATTTTTAAAATATAAATAGGTTGGTTCCATTTGGTACCACATAGCCAATAGGAACATGGACACGTCGAGGTGACTTAATCCCATTTACCTCGAGGAAGATGTGTACGTTGACCATAATTTATCACTCATCCCAGAAATCCCCAGGTAAGCATAGCAGGTCTCACAATGAGATTTATACGAAATGCTTACCTTAGCCCGAGGGGATTTTACCAGGAAATCCAGAATACAGGTGTTTATGTGTCACATACTTCCCTAAGGCTATTAGAATTAAAACCTCGATGAGATTCTTTTAAGATTTAGACATATTGTCTAAGGAATTTTTCCACCCGATAGGGTGCGTAGATTTCCACACGTAATCAAGAACGAGATTAAGAAAGGATTAGACGTGTAAGACTTAAAGGCATAAGGGAGGATTAGAAAGTTGGGGTTACAAGGTTCAAGGCACAATCCTAAGGCACTATTTATAAATATAAACAAATAGCACGTAAAAGATTTAGCATGTAACAAGGAACACATAAGATAAACATATAAGCAAGCTTACAAGATCATAACGAGCTTTCATAAAAGGGTCCCTAGGTTAACCATAGTCTAGGCCACCATTTCTAATAACCTACATCCCTATAGTTATGGGCTCTAATACCAATCTGTCACACCCCAATCTTAACGGCGGAAACGTTGAGATGTGAGGGTTAAGATTGTTCATGCCACACAACGCTAATTTAAAATGACAATATTATTATTTTACAAGATTCAAGACATATAATACAGAGATACATGAGTTTCAAGTAAAACATGAATACAAGCACAAATAACATCATGTGACAAGTATGTCTATGTATTTTATTTCAAAGTCCAGGTCATAGATGAAATCAAGTCTTCAAGAGCACCTAAGTCGTAAAAACTCCTGAAACATGTTAAAAATAAATGGTCAACATAAAGGTGGTGAGCTTTCCATAGTTTTCATACATAAATATATAAAAGTTAGCAATTCAAGTCATAAGTTAATGAATAAAGTAATTAGGGATGTATGAACAAATGTAACAATCAAACCTTGATAGTTTACAAGACTACAAGATTACAATATTATACGATTAGCTAAGTGTACTTGGTTCCCATAGTGCTCAATAATACGACACTAGGGCCACCAAATAGGTTTGTCAAGCCCATAGATCTATGACGTCATCAAGCTAGCAATAGTTAATGATTGTACATATAATAGTCATAATATGGTAATTACCAAAATTCAACTAACCACGACAAATAAAATGAATTTGTCAAATGTTTACAAGGTTCAAACGAGTTTACAAGTGCAATAATCATAAGTTTAACATGTTTCACCCCAAAGTGTGAAAATATATAAAAAGGGGTATGGAAAAAACTCACTTGATGTATGTATATAGAATGATAATAAGATTTAAACGATATTCCAACGTATTCATTTACAAGGCACCTAAACGTATATATTACAAGTTTAAGTTTTATAATTAACGTTTAAACATGATCTAGGGTCTCAAGGGGAAATTTGGGATTTTGATAAACAAAAGTTAATAATGAAAACACTTTTATTTTAATAAAAAGAATTATACCAATTGTAGTTTATCATAAGAAATGAATTTTAAATCATTTGTAATATTTGACAAAGCTTAAATATAAAGTGTAAATACATATTTATATTTATTTGTAATAATGATGATTTTAAACAATAATTAAAGGTAACGTTTGAACCAATAATAACTTTAGTGATTTAAATCATTATTTAAAGTCTATTTTTATAAAAATAAACTAAATATAACATTTGTTTTATAAAAATATTAAAATATTAAAAGAAATAAATTTATCTAAATTGATTAAGTGACTTCAAAAATAATTAGAGTTTACAAAATTGATTTTAAAAATTTTCAGGAATTTTATATAATTTATTAAAGGCTGAAAAAGCCAAAAAAAGTAGGATGAGGGTGCCCGGGTTCGAACCCGGGACCTCAAGCTTAGTACGTGAGTAAGTAACCAGTGAACCAGGCTGTGGCCATGGTAGATGATGAGTTTTCATTCTTAAAAGCACAATTTCAAAGAATCGCCAATTCTCAAGAACCCTAGTTTCAATTTGATTCAAATTAAACACCGATTCAAGTGTTTCAACCCGATTAACTTTAGGGCTTTTTATCCCTAAGTGTAATCGAGCATAATGATGTATCAAACTTTCTTGTTTACGATCGGATTGTAATGTTTATGCTCGGGTTTGTCTCGGTTAGCTTTCGAAGAACAGGGGGATTAGGAATTGTCGATTGAGTGAGTATTTCATGAAATTGAGTTTACAGAGAGTTGAAAGGGGTCGAAGGGCACCTTTTCCCTCTGTTATATAGCTTCGATTTGTACGTTAAGGTGCCGAATGAGTTTCAGTTTTTGTTCGACTATTTCGGTTATGATTAGGTGTTTAATTGATTGTTTAACTCGAATTAAGCTATGTATTAGGTTTGGAATTGATTATTCGAACATTTCTAATCATTTGATTTGATTAATCCACACATTGTATACGTTGAACGGCTATGAACTGTAACACCCGAAAATTTTCTTTGAAGCCGACGAAAGAAGAAAATAAATAAAGTCCAAAGTCGAGGGACCAAACTCGCCAACGAGAGGAACTTGGATGAGTGGGAGTATAAAAGGGGGAAGGCAGCCCACACCCTCCCCATTCTTGCCAAACTCAGCCAAGGGAGAAGAGAAGAGAGAAAAAGAGGAGAAAAGCTTGGTTCGGGGTGGATTCAAGCGTGAAAATCGAAGTGTAGCGAGTCAAATCGAAGCTCTACTCAACGGGATCGTTCATGTGAGTTCTAGGACCCCTCTTTTACATGTTTTTGAATGATTTTAGGGTTGGAACATATCTGAAAAACTATTTTCGGGAATTTGGGTGAAAACCCTGTTTATGTATGTATGGGTATGTGTATGATTCGGTTGGGGCTTGATTTCGGGCTTGGTTGTGCTTGAATGATGTCGTGATATGTTCCCTTAAGGGTTAGAAGGGTTGATTTGAGCTCAAACGAGGTTTGGAAGAGTTTGGAGGTCGAAAGGGACGGCTGCAGTTCGGGATGAACAGCATTCTGCATCAGCTAGGGCTATGCGACCGAATGGAGGTCTATGCGACCGAATGGCATGCGACTGGGTCCATACGCACGAAATAAGGGCGACTGAGGTTCATTCGTACGACAGTAGTGCGACTGAGGGTCATACGCATGAGGACTATGCGACTGAAGGAAATACGACTGAAGGTCGTGCGACTGAATGAAATACGGATGAAGGTCATGCGACTGAAGGTCATGCGACTGGAGTCCATACGCCCGTGAGTCGTGCAATTGAGGTTCATACGCACCACAGGTGTGCGACTGAAGGCCATTCACGTGAAGGTCATGCGACTGAGGTCCATACGCCCGGATGTCATGCGACTGAGGTCCATACGCCCGGATGTCATGCGACTGAGGTCCATTATTTGAAATTTTTGGATATCCGAATTTCTGATATCCGAATTTGAACACTCCTAATATTGGCACTCGCCTCCAAAGCCACATGTCTAAACAACTCCATCACCTTCAACTTTGATGTTAATATGTAAAGTAAAATTAATTAAAGACTAAAAAAATAAAAATAAAAATTGGTGCAAAGGAATATGGCAAGTGACATTATGGTGGAAGCCCACATAAGGATAGATAGATTCTTTTAATATGTGCAAAGAAAGAAAACATAAAAAAGCATGTGGCTAAAATACAAAAGCAAAAAACTTTGCCATAATGTTTTGATGATATTTAATACATAGGTATAACTAGAAATAAGCTCCCCGCGTAGCGACGGAGGCATAAACCATGTCAAACAACAATAATGTCACACCACCGTTAATGACCACCAACACTGAAGTTCTGGTTTGTTAATATGAAAAACTTAGACCAAAACATAAAACATAGAAAAATATAACTAAGTCGATCTAAGATCTGTGTGTTGTGACGAACCCTTCAAAAGGTAAAACATAGACGTAAAAATATTGAACCACGCACGCATATTGTGTTGTGTTAACTTACCAAAATTAGAACTAAACGTAAAGCGAAATGTAAAAATGTTGAATTACACATGCATATTGTGTCGTGTTAACTTGCAAAACTTAAAACGGGACATAAAATGAAGATTTACGAAATATGAAAAGTATAGGGGAACAAAGTTGAAAATATAAAAGTTATGAGATTAAATTGCAAATTATGAAAAGTTTTGGGTTAAATGTAAAGAAAGTCAAATTTGAGAAGTTAAATTGTAAAAAATAAAAAATTTTGTGTTAAAAGTGAAAAATCATTTCTTTTTGAAAAACTCTCCATGCATAAGTTACAACACAATTATGCATATAAATGTTGATAATTAGTATTATATAAACTAGTAAGATCCACGCGTTTAGGCGACGACGTTGAGCCATAATAAAGCGTGACTTTAAATATAAAAATAAGTTTGATATTCTCCATGCATTTTGTAATTCTAGAAAAACTGACCCAACAACATGCTTACTTTCCACAAGCATAACTCGGGCTCGAAAATAAGTTACGAACCCATAAGTTATAAAACATGAGTTTTTCCAGGAAAGGAAGCTAGAAACAGACTATCATCAATTGGGCAGCAGTCTGCTACCAACCCTAATTACAATTCTATTAGGTTTAATCTTGACGGGTCGGTTTATGGGTTACCTTTATTTGTTAGTAATTTAATTTGGTTAATTAGTAGTTAGACTTAGTATTCATTTGATCAAAGTTTTTGTTTGTACTTGGGAACGTGGAAGAGCGGTGAACAATTCTTAGATGGTTTAGTAATGTGTGGACTCCATGATCCCACGTATGTAAGGCTATATATAGCTTTCTTTGTTTAAAGAATGAATGTAGTGTGCTTGTCCTTTCCCAAACATATACAGTTCATTTTCATACTCAACAAAATCACAAAACTCATAACTCAAGTTAGATTTACAATTGCAGAAGAATAGACCTGGTACCATCATTTGGTATCAGAGCCACAACGTTCGATAAAAATGAAGAAGAGGGCGATTCTATGTGAATCGCAGCAGAAGTGAAGACCGAGAAAGAAGACCGCGTCGGAGTTTGAGTTCCGGCGAAGAAGAAGACCGATCTGCCGTATTAGAGACCGGAGACCGAGTTAGACCGAAGACCGTGACCGGCTGGAAGGAGATTCCAGCAACCTAAAGACCGACGAGCCGCTAAAGTGACCGCAAGGCTTGAAAGAACCGAGACCGAGACCGAGAAGACCGCATCAGGTGACCGAATGAAGAATGTCAGGGGAAAATTAGAGTATTGTTGTCAAAGAGCAAGGTACTAACGTCCCGCTCTAGTGCCCGAAGTTGACTGAGACCAATTACACTACCTGGTCTATTATGATTGAGATCGTGTTGAGAGCTTATGGTTATTGGGATGCCCTAACCAAAGATGAGGTTGATGAAAAGAAGAACTTTACTACTAAAGGTATAATTTATCAAACTCTTCCCGAGGATGTTCTTTTGTAGGTTGTCAAACATAAAAATATGAAGGAAGTTTGGGAATCCATTCAGGTTCGGTACTTAAGATCCGAACGAGTGCAGAATGCAAGATTGCAAACTTTAAGGAACGAGTTGGAGATGCTAAAGATTAAAGAAAATGAGTCAATCAATGACTTTATGGGAAAGATTAGCAGTATTGTTGCTAAATTTAAAAGTCTTGGTTCAACTCTTGAAGATGAGGTTATTGTGAGAAAGTTTCTACCTTCTGTTCCTAAGAAGTATTTGCCAATTGTTGCACCAATTGAACAATTCTCGGATCTTAAAATTATGACATTTGAGGAGGCGGTCGGTAGAGTGAAAGCTTATGAAGAAAGGCTTCAAGAAGGGAAAGATGATGAAAGTGGTCAACTTTTGATGACAAAAGTTGAAAGTAGTGGTCGAGGAAGAGGACGTGGAAGGTTGAATGATCGAGGTGGAAGAGGCCGAGGTAGAGGAATGGGTCAAGGTGACAAGAGTGGGATTCGTTGCTATGATTGTGGTACATTTGGACACTTTAGCCACGAGTGCACAAAATGGAAAGATAAGGACAACGAAGCAAATTTGATCCTAGAGGAAGAACCGGCATTGCTTTGATGAAGAAACCTGTCAAGATTAAGGGGGTGAATGTTAGGTTTAATCTTGACGGGACGGTTTATGGGTTACCTTTATTTGTTTGTAATTTAAAATTGGTTAATTAGTAGTTAGACTTAGTATTCCTTTGACCGAAGTTTTTGTTTGTACTTGGGAACATGGAAGAGTGGTGAACAATTCTTAGATGGTTTAGTAATGTGTGGACTCCATGATCCCACGTATGTAAGGCTATATATAGCTTTCTTTGTTTAATGAATAAAAGAAGTGTGCTTGTCCTTTTCCAAACATATGCAGTTCATTTTGATACTCAACAAAATCACAAAACTCATAACGCAAGATAGATTTACAATTGTAGAAGAATAGACCTGGTACCATCAAATTCAACCCAAATTGGGTGGAGGACTATTACCCAAACCTTAGCGCTCCACTACCATGATAGATCAGCCTATAAATAGAGAGCTTGGGCATTTATTTGAAGATTCAATTTCAAGTAACGGTGGATGATGAGTTAAATTATCTTCCTCTCTCTAAGGATAAGGAAAGCCTAGGTCTAGAACTCAACCGGTATATGGGTAAAATACTCGCAAGAAGTAGCTATATGCCTAGAGATTAATGAATACCCATAACAAATTACTTAGACAACCATGATAAGGTTACAGGTTATGAAACCCATGCAATGCGGGTGAGATACATGTAGGTAATACCTATTGTCATTTAGCCGTAGTGGTAAACGTTTAATCCAATGAGTGGAACATGTTAGCGTAATATAGCGTGAACCTTCCTTTAATGACACTGTAATACCTAGCATATAGGTGCTTATGTTAGAGAAGGTTGATCTGAAGTGTGCACAATCATGTGATAGTTAAGAGCCGGTTAAGGTGAGTTTATTTAAACATTTTCTCAAATGATATATATGCATTGTTAAATATAATGCTTTATGTTGTTTTTGATGGGTTTGTTGGACCATGTACATAGTTGTTTAACCATTTAAACAAGAAAAACGCATCGGATTAAAGGCTTAATTTCATGTTTTATAATCTGAAAAATAAGGTTCATTTCATAACAACAACAAACCCAAGAACATAAGGATCTTTAATATGTGTTTGAACTAGCAATCAACAACAAATAATAACCAAAACATGACATACAAACTACCTTTTGTATGCTGCTGAAAACGTGGCTTTAGATGAAGATGGTGATGTTCTTGAATGACGAAAACACCAAGGAGAGGTGTTCTCAAGCTTCCATACCCACAAGCATGATGCAAACACCTATCTTGCTAGGATTTGTGCACCAAAATGGATCAAGATGCTGCTGGAACCCATTCCAGCCAAGAACTATCTCTTCTAAAAGAGAGAGAGCTTGTTCTTATGACCCCTTTTGCATGTATGAGAGAGAAGGATAGTGGGAGAGTGTGTTTTGTTTTAAAGAGGGTGTAGTTTCAAGGTAGCAAAATGACCATACATACCCCTAAAGGGGCGGCCGCACCTTGTGTTTAAAATGGGTTCCCCCCATTTTTAAAACACCCACTTAATGTGAATTAGATGTATAGTTAGTTATATAATTAACCAATTAAATATATAACTTAAACACACTATTATTACTTGATGTTATTTAACAAACTTAAATAACATTATAAATAATGTCCATGAATAAAATATCCTTATAAGTTGTTCTTTCTCACATACAATTTATTTAGAAAACCCATTTTCTAAATTGGTGTTGATATTTAATTGTATGATCATATCATCAATTAAATATTAATTGGTGTTTGTTAAACTTGTTATTGGGTATGACCCGACTTGGATCATGACGTACTAACCACATCAATATTCTA
>BJCN01319217.1:0-11760 GCA_018326445.1 Flaveria brownii
AATCGCACACGTTACTTATTTACAATTTATTGATAATTCGCATGAGTATGCAATGCGTTGAGCTCTAATACGATAAAAAAAAAAGCAAACAAACTATTTCCGACAAGTCTTTCCTATTTGCTAGTATTTGCAGTGAATCCCCCTGTTAGGTAGTCATGCATTATGATAGGAACTCCCAAAAAGCTGAGCCGTGCTAGTAACATCGTAAGCGTGAACAGAGGTTTTCAAGAGTTAGCTTGGGAACATGCCATGCCCTTAGCCTTAGTTGGAAGCTAAGCCAAAGCTAAGCTTGTAGAAAAATTAAGAGACAACAACAATATTTATTTGACTTAAACAAACGGGTTCTAGGATGCGAAACGGAAACGCTAGGTATAACCATGCGCTAGAAATTCATATACATATAAATATAGTGATAATATATTAACTTGTGTGTAGAGCTACAAATATGTATAAAAATATTAACTAGTTAAAAATGGTCAAGAACGAATATGTATATTAGAAAGGACGTGACCAAGCACATGATGTAAAACAGGTTTGGTAATGTTATCATATAAACAAAAATACTAGCAACACATAAGAACTTATTTGACCTCATGTCAGACAAAATCTTTACAAGACTTCAAAATGTAAAACACATACAAATACAATCATGTATATATATACAATAGACACTTTAGGTAAACCGACATGTACACGTATTTATATAAAACACAAGACTTATAGATACTATAATAATCCATCATCTTATTATTACTCCTAGTCGATCATCTTGTTATTACTGGTATGAACCAATTGGCATAAATATTATTAGTATCATCCCTTGGTCAATATAGCGACAACTATTATTGATATTCGTATTATTCTAGCAACAATCGCTATAACGTTAGGATAGAAGTGTAAACAATATAAATAATATTGGAACATCTAATACATTATATGGAACATTATAGATTACTAATATCATCAATAATAAGTATCTATAAAGATTGGGATCCCTAATTTCAACCGATTACTGCTACAATCATTGTACTACGAATCATTACTTGAATAAGAACATTAATTAATCTAATATGCACAAATTAGTACATGACAACTAATACTTGTACAAAAAGCTAAGATACGACAATGATACTAATAACCAACTTTAAGTTAACTAAAGAGCTCAACCACACGCATGTAATAACATCATGCTAATGCTAAACATAAATCTTATATGTACAAATTAGGATGGCATTGTTGGAGCCCTTCACTCTATACCGAGCTCAGAATCTATATAAGGATACCAGGTGAGTTCTCGTGTTCCCTTTTTAATATTGTTTTGGGATGAAGCATGCTCTATTTGAACTGAACTATTATTGCGAACTATTTTATGATCCTTATATGTTGCGGAAAATGTTGATACCTACTTATAATTGTATCATAATCATTAATTCTCTTGTGAACAGCTTGTTTTATATGGGTAGATCTACATGGGGAATTCCCTACACACAGTGCCATCCGGATAAGAAGGGTAACCCACTGAAATCCTAAGGGATCATTTGCGTCATGTGACAGGTTTTTATAAGATACTATAGTGAACCATCCAGCAGTTACAGTGCACTGTTTGAGGCTCAGTTCTCCCTATGGGTTAACCGGTTTAAACACAAGTTAAGAAGAGGCTAGCCGGGACTGAGAGCAGGGTTGATTGTGACCCCACAACAGTGATACTTATGTTTCTAAAGTCAACTAATGGATTCTAAAGAGTCTTTTGTTTTTAAACTTTAAGCACTTGAACTCACCAACTTTATATTGACACAAAATCTTTTTTAGCATGTCTTTCATGTTCAGCTAGGGAGTTAGATGAGCTATAGAAGAAATCTAAAGCTGAAGCAAGAGTTGAGGCTATCCAGCAGGAAGTAGACTTAGAAGTTCAGAACTTAGAATCTAATAATGAAATATGCACCTTTCATACTGATGGAGCATCTAAAGATGAACTAAACATATGTCTTACTTTATCATGTAAGCTCGAAAGTGGAAGCATGGCTAGTTTTTGGTTAGATAACTTGTCAGGTTTGGGAATACTTAAAGATACTTATCCAACCCTCTTCTTGCTGGAATCAAACAAGACATGTAGTGTCTTGGATCATCTTTGTTCCGGGCCCAGGCGGGCCTGTTTCACTGGTATTGGAGGTCCTATCCTGTTGGGTTGGTTGTTGTTTCACTAGATGATCTTACATTAAAACTCAAACATATGATTCTCTCAAATTCCCATGATTGTTAGGGTGGGAAATTAATAGAGATTTTTCAATCAAAGTTGTGTGATCCTCCATTAAATCAAATATGATACCAACGCTGTGTTTGTTTTTCGCTGGTCCATATGGGTCTCGTTAAAGGTAAATGTTTTTTGTCTGGAGAGCCGACATGAACTGTATTGCTTCAAAGGTCGCGTTAGTCTTTAGAGCTATCCTAGTGTCTTATGCGTGTCCAGCTTGTGGCTTTAGTTTAGAAACATGTGATCACATTCTCATCAGGTGTGGTATTGCAAGTGAAACTTGGCAGGAAGTTCTTCATTGGTGTAAGGCTCCTAAAGAACTTGTGTCAACTGTTGGAGATGTCATTAGTATGTAAAATTCATGCCCGTATATCGCTGTCGAGAAGAAGCTATACTATGCTATATTCCTAACAACGCTTTGGTGCATCTGGAAGGCGAGGAACAAGAAGAAGTTTTCAAACACATATAAGGATCATAAAGCAATTGTAGAAGATGTGAAGCTAACATCGTATCTCTAAATAAAATCAAAAAGGAGAAGCATTAACTTATCTTAGGATTCTTCGTGTAACTTTAATTTAAAATGTTATTTGGTAATCTAGCTCCTTGCTAGTTTTATGAATAAAAATTTTTGATGGGTTGTTCAAAAAAATCTATGTATTAACTTTTTTTTATATTAATTTATCATGATTTATTCTTTCTATTTTATTCGTTGTGACATTCTTCTTTTCATCAATTACTACTCAACACTCCAACCGCAACGTAAGTTTGTATATGCTATTTCTTAATGTATAGTCAAACATCTCAAATTAAAAAAATTACATAAAGCATAATACAGTTTGTTTTCTTAGCTGCACAATCAAAGCAACAAAATTCATCAACTATATATGTTATCAAAATCATAACAATCTTATTCTTGGGTTAAACCGTAAAGAAAAAACAAATAAACAAAAGTTGTCGTCCATTTGATTGAAGGGTTTGCTATTTGCATATTAGTCTATTTCATAGTAGCCTGAAAATTTTTATATTAATTTATCATTTTTTATCCATCTTATATTATTCGTTGTAATACTCTTCTTTTAATCTACTATTTCTCGATGTAACTTTTATTTTAAAATGAGCATTCCAAATTTTGTGTCACATCAGTAACCCCAACCGCAACGCGTAAGTTTGAGTATGCTAGTTTATAAAATATAGTCAAACATCTCAATTTAATAAAAAAAAATACATGAAGCATAATACAGTTTGTTTTCTTTGTTGCACAATCAAATCAACAAAATTCATCAACTATATATGTTATCAAAATCATAACAATCTCATTCTTGGGTTAAAATGGAAAAAAAACAAGTTAAAATTTATCATCCATTTGATCGAAGAATGTTGCTATTTGCATCATACTCTATTTCATAGTAGCCTTTAAATCTTTATATCAATTTATCATGACTTATTCTTCTTCTTTTATTCGCTGTGAAATTCTTCTTTTCATCTAATACGTCTCAACATAACTTTTATTTTAAAATGAGCATTCCAAATTTTCTGCCGCATCCACACCCCAACCGCAACAAGTAAATTTGTATATGCTAGTTCATAAAATATAGTCAAACATCTCAAATTAAAAAATTACATAAACATAATACAGTTTGTTTTCTGAGTTTTGCGAAATCAAAACAACAAAATATATCAACTATATATGTTATTAAAATCATAACAATCTCATTCTTGGGTTAAAAAAACACAAACAAACAAAATTTACTGTTCATTTAATGCAACCCTTTTTTTAGTTAATTATCACATTCTCATTAAATAGAAAGACCTTTGACATAAATTTAATGATCACATTTTTAATTTAATATTTAAAATTAAAGGATGTAATATCTCAACTTTTTTTGAACGGCAGGTATGATATATCAACTAAAAAAACATAGTAAAACATACATGCATGGACATATATTGCAAGTTCATGAGCATGTATAAGTAATAAAAATCTATAATCTAATGGTGCTCTTTTTATAAAAATTTACGACACATGCTGAAGCATTTCTTACAAATTTGATAAGATCTATAATATATTACTCATATCTTTACATGGAATAAGCATATTAAATTTTTCATGTATTTTTATGACAATTTAGAAATTCTGAAGCGAAATATGCTTTTATTTTACAAAAATTGAGTTTCAAAATATTAAGCATACTTTTCTTTTCGGCAGCAAAATTGTATTTCAAAATATACTCTAATTTGATTGGACTCCAACAACAACAATATTATTGAATGCAACTAATGTAGTAGAATAGGTTACAAATGGAAATTGGAGTGTGATTTAGAAAACCCATTGATTAAACCTGTAAACACCTCTTCAGTGCGTGTGAAGTTGCAGCCCAGGTGTGGTGTTTTGTGACAATATAATGCAAGTCTCAACCCATATTTGCTATTCAGAATCTTTCACTTTGCGGCGATGATTCAACCGCTTCGCCTAATGATCGTTAGCCGATAAGAGCGATGGGAGGGTGAAACATCTCAATGAAAGTGTAAGAAAAGGATGAAGCTATTACAAGGAATAATAATGATCTTGTGTTACGTTATTTGGAAAACAAATGAGATGATATTCAACCAGGAGAGCTTTTGTATCACAAAAATGGACAAATATATCAAGTCTTTAAGCTACTTATGGATCAAGATAGGTGTTCTTTTATAAGTATCTCAGAAAGAGTAGTGTAATTTCTCCTTTCGAGTCGTATCTCTTATAATCCCATGTGTATGTATCGTTGGGGCCTTCGTCTAGCAGGTTGCAAGTTGGTTGTCATTGTTTCATGAAATTTGACGTTCAAAAGAACAAATAAAATAACCAGAGCATCATTACATGCATAACCCAAAATCCAAAACATGTCAAACAAATAGCCGACTGATGGATATCTAAACATATTTATAAAACTAGAAAATTAAAAATTCCATCGGTCTAACTGGACTTTGGCTTCAGCCATGTCTTTCTGTGCTTTCTTCCTCCGGTAGAATATTGGACAGTCCCGGCTACAAATCAAAAAACAACATTCAGACTCATTGTCTCACGCACACAATCAAAAAAGAAAACATATATAAAAATTTAACGTGATTCGATTGGTCTGACATACGTCCATGGGACGGAGCTAGAGTTTATATTTTATTAAGATGTGATCAATAAATAGAGTAAACAAGATCAGGGTAAAACAAGTGAACAGGCCGGCCTAGGGCTGGCTACCATGCCTTTGTCCCTGCCTAGGGCAGGCTTGGCTCTAAGTTACACATCCCAACAATTATTATATACAACATTACAAGTAGAGCTGGTCATTTTAAATTATATTCCATCTCCAGTGGGTAGAACTTAGAAACTAGCTATATATATATATATGAGAGGGATCCTTTAAAAACCATGTTATAAATGAAAACCATAAAAACCAAGGGTTACATATACATAAGAGATGAAAAAAAGGTGTTGGTGGGCCATATTTAAAAAATTGCCGGTTTTGACAAGTAACTCGTTTTATCACATGGTTTTGCTGCAAAAATAAGTAACATAACAAAACCATCATATACATAAACAATTAGTTATCTAAGAATGTAAAAGGAAAAAGAATACCTTGTGCATAAAACATCTTGATGAAGAGATCCTTGACACTCTTGGCATTGTGTCCATAGCCTCCCAAAAAGCTTCTCTAGCTCCGATACTATAATAGTAATAATTGTAATCGAGACAACGGTCAGAAGACGGATGGTTACATTTTTCTTTTCTTTTCTGTTTGTATTTGTTTGCATACCGTTGTCGATAGTTTTGCAATAAAGTTCAGCTTCCCTTCCCTTGCAGTGTGAGCAAAGTGTTTGATCTTTATTGCTGAAAACAAAAAAAAGGTTGAATCATTTCAAAAAGAAGCCAATAGTGATTAACAACTTGTTGACATGAATACCTTTGCCAATAGTCAAACTGAAGTATTAGAATTCATTTTTTACACAATATGGCAAACTAGAAGACAACATGGCTTAACGAAGGTTTGCTGATAGTTGGGAGAAGTAATGGTACCTGATTAAGGCTTTGCACCCAACACAACTTAGCTGCTTCTTTGCAAACTTCATTATCCCACTATTTGATGGGGTGGATATGGAAATAGCTCTAGTGTGGCTTCCATGAAGGAGTTCTCTACTAGCATTCTTTAAAATGGGTTCAAATATCCTCAATAGTGGCTGCAACATCAACTCTTTACTCTTTAGCAGCAGGTAGAAAAAAGTTCAAAGTATGATTACAAAAAGCTATGAGATGATTAACGAACCTTGCTTATCTGATTCTCAAGATAGTACTGAGGATCTATGGGTATATTATTTTCCAACACATATATCGGGTCTTCTGACCTTTCATATGCCTGATTTTCATCAACTTATTAGTTCAAATTATCAATGGTGCATAGCAGGGTAGAAGATTCAAAGCATAAGATTGTGATCCGGTTTACCTTGGCACCTTTGGCAGCTTTGATAATGACATATGGTACTCGGTCACCAACATTTGGAGCAGTTGCTGCATCTCGCTGTGAATAAGACATGAGAATGATCAAAAACAATTTTGTTGCAGGTGCTAGTGTGGTGTTAATTAAATATTTTGTTACTTTTTTATACATGTTTTAACCACTATAGCTTTGCAAGAATCCACAAATCAATCTTAAAACATGTGAAAAAAGCCACAAACTTGTGAATGAATTAATGAAAACTAGCACATCGCCTAGTACATGCAAGTATTCAGAGACAACAGTGACTTTATACTCCAGTTTTATATGTATTGCAATTATAATACAATCTAAGGGTAGGCACTCCCATGCACAAACAAATTGTTGTGCCATTTTTGCCCACCAATGTATTTATAGAGAAGGCAATGAACTGATTAGAACCTAGCTGTAATATTGTAATAAAAAAAATCTATACCAAATAAACAAGTAAATGGTTGCGCCACGTGTCACGATTCTATGAGCCCAACCTCCCAACATTCTTTTTCCTGTTTCTCTCTCATTATCAAATAATATGCATAAATTAATTTGTAATTGTTTACTGCTTTAAATTTTACATTTAAAAGTAATATGTTCATTATATTATTTTAAATTTTAATAATTTTATTCATTATTTGTATTATGTTTTATTAATATATAGATTTTTTTGAGAGTGAAATTTTTTTAATATTTCTAAATTTCCATTACTAACTATTTAATATTTCCTTTATTAAACCTTTGTAATACACAGGTTTCTAGCCTAGTTGAGCTAATAGATAACAAGCAAAAAAAACTAAGGTCGACTGACTTCCCCCAAGTTAACTGTGTAACGGTAAAACAACTCTCCTAATTAATACCAAACCTTCAAAATTAAGAAAAATGAAAATACAACCCTAGAGCCCTATCTACAAGATATTCAGATCCTACAACTATAACTAAATCAATTACAATGGACGAGAAACCTCAATATATGCAAGGAAAAAAACAAAAACCCTTGAGAAACCTAACTTGGGTCCCTAGGCTAAATACTAATAAACCCTAAAAACAATATGAAGAACTATATTTAACACCCCTTGTCCCCTCCACAAGTTACAGCATATATGTTATTGTGCCCAACTTGTTACAAATAAAATTAGACACATGACCATGGCCTCTCCTCAACTAGAATAAGAACACAACCTGATGTCGGCATAGTATCACATGCTAGTAGCGGCGCCACAATTGATGGAGACATCAGTGACAAACAGGAGAGTGGTGATTCTGTACAAAAACGATACTTGATAGGGCTAATTATAGGTGACGGATAGGGAAATATGAGACAAATCTGGTCGTGACAACAGCAGTGGTTCAAGAAAAATAACATTTAAGGAGAGAAAAGAAAGGAAGTGGAAAGAAAGAAAAAATAGTTGTGTTCCCGAGTTTTTTTTAATGGAAGGAAATGGAAGGATTGTTAAAAATTTGTGTTATCGAGTTTACTTGAGGAGGAAAATAGAAGGAAATGGAAGGAAAATGAAGTCTAAATTCAAACCTTCCAAATTGGAAGGAAATGAAGAGAAAGGAAAGGAAAGAAGAGAAGAGAAAAGAGAAAGGAAATGTGGTGGCAGTGGTAGCTCAAGAAAATCTGTGCAGCTGATGCGGTCTTGTTTGGCGGTAGCTCAGAAACAGGTGGTGGCGGTTTTTGAGAATGAAACAAGCAGCAGCAGTTCTGGAGTCTGGACAACAAAAGTCGAAACAGGGTCAGCGGTGATGGCTGGATTCTGCACAGTGAATCTGGAACAATGATTGGTTGGTCGCTGGAGTAGCAGAGTAGCGGCAGTGTGAACAGGAAAGAAGCGGCTGCAACAAGAGAGGTTTCCGGCTGCTCGAGTGGCTAAGCAGCAGTGGACAGAGGCGGTGCACACGAACATTAACCTGTAAAGAGTGTTTTTTGGTGAACAGAAGTAAGATAACACAATCGTATGAACAGCACGCGGAAGAGTATACCTTCCCCCCAGCAGTAACTAGATGAACAGTTACCACGTGAAACAGTACATACAAATGTACAGGATTCTGCTGGAAAGCTGCGACGGATAGGGTTCTGGGACAATAAACAGGTTTTTCAAAGGAGAAGTGAACACAATAGAAATCCAGAACAGGTAGCGGGAATCTGGGACAGAAATAGGCAGAAACAGATGACAAAAATCAGGAACTGAGATGAGACAGGAAATCTGAAACAAGAACAAAGGTGGTGATCTTGGAAGTTCTTGGAAGCGATGGCGGATAGAGTTGTACCAAGAGCCTTAGCTTTGATACCATGTAAAAGTGATTTATTTTAACCGAATCAATTGGAGTGGAGGGGAACCCTCAATATATACAAATAAATAAAAAACCAGGAAACCCTAGCCTAACTTGGGTTGTGGGCTAAATAGAAATAAACCCTAAAAATACATATTAATAACTATATTTAACAGTTAACAAGCTACTTGCTCCCCATAACACTAAGAGGACTACTATACCAATAATGGCATATTATATATAACTTGAGTGGCAAGTAACTTTGTTAAAAAGTTATAATGGACTACTAATACCAATAATGACATATTATATATAACTTGAGTGGCAAGTAACTTTGTTAAAATGTTATAATGGTAAAATGCAACCACTAATAGTTAAGCAAAAATAAAGCACATAAAACAGTGCAAACCTTTCGCATTCGCTCTGCAAGTTCAACATGTGCTGCCTTAACTTCATAATCATCTCCTGTTTTTGTTAGTCCCTGTTAATAAAACTATTTAGTTGATGAACAACAAATGTTCAAGACAGTAAAGCTTAACTAACATTCAGAGATGACAAATTTAACCCATCTGCCTAAAAAAACGGATTCATTTGGATTGTTATTTATCTCTAACATGTAATGTTCTATGCCTTAGCCGAAATGCAAAGGGCCAGACACTTTACAGGTCAGTCTAAATGCTTTAAAAGGCTTAAAACCTCCTAAATCAATTTATAGAAAAAAGATCACTGTTTCTTATAAAAAACTATAATATTAGTTGATACATTAATAATTCATGAAACTTCAAAACAAAAATTGAGAACTGTTGACGAGTCTGCGCAATCAGGCACAACTGGACCCGGTTACAAAAGAGACCAATCCTTTTGCTACCTCTTATGATTTTTCATACCTTGGTAATAACCAACAGAGACAAATCCATGCGATTCATAAGTAGATCTGAAATGGTACTCTTGACATACTGAACCGCTCCTGGTATGTCTCTGTCTATTAGGATTTTGTGAAGGCACTCAGTTACCAGGTTTTTTACTAACAGACAGTTGTCCCTTCGAACTGTTTCAATACCTGAAAAGGAACTCAATGGATCAGAAGATACACCATATTTGGAAGAAAAAGAATGATGTTTTTATTTTCTTAAGAAATACTTTAGCTTACCTTTTGTGTCCATTTTGTCAAATTTGTCAGGATTTGTCCAATAGAGACCAGCATACCTCTTTTTGCTGATCAGCAGATATGGGAAATAAACCTTTTCAAATTCTAGTTTGATGGGCTTTGCAAAAAACAATCAAGCAAAGACAATTCAGATTAAAAAATGAATATTAACATTAAACTAGATTAAACCAATAACAGTTTTGAATGCCTGCATTAAAAATATATAATCAAAGAACAAGTATGAAAGGCCAATATGGCATTACAAGAGAAGACAAAAGACATCCTGGTACAAAACTAGATATACTTGTAAAAACTATCCATGAAAGTTAAGAACACATAAGTTATCAAAATCAACTAGGATATTATGTGAGGTTCAAGTATCATCAAAGTGAAATTCCTTCTACGTGGACTTACTCATCTGAAGTTTGGCTCAAAAACAGAAAAAACAGAATTAACTTATATGCTAGTGCATATATGCTATATTATTTTAAAACACACCTTTTTTATGATAAAAGAAATTAAGAACATGCAACATAAGTCATTATATATAAACTAGTCATATGTTAATATTCTAGATTCAAACACATCAAAGTTACAAGCCTACTTCAACACCAAGAAGATACTAAAGATCAAACACCAAAAGACAAGTAGAAGTGGAAGACAGAAGGAGGGCAGTCAATCCACAATCAGACCATAGATTGTGCCTAGTTCGGAAAAAACATGCAAGTCAATTAGTCAAACTTGGACATGGACGCCTTCAAGCACTCAAAATATACCCAAGAAAAAATTAGATGAGATGTGTTGACAATTTGGAATGATCTTCAAGCATTCATAATATATTCAAGAAAAGATTAGATTAGATGTGCCGACAATTTTGAATGATTACTTGAAAATATATATTTTGTGAAATTAACTATTTAAACAAGCTTCAAAATTTTATATGAACCAACCAAAAAAGTATACATCTTTTATAATCATGATTCCTCCATAAGAATATCTCTTACAAAGTCAAACTCGCCTTGATTAACTGTATCACCCGAAATCTAAGTGCGTTATTGTAATAGTTAAGGAAACAAAAACTTAATGTAAATTCTTATCAAACTCACCATCGTTAAATCGTTTTGTGGTTGTGACACGTTAGTAAAATGATCAGTTAAATAAAATGTTGAATGGGTATTAAAAAGATGTAGAAGATTAGTAAATAAGTGCAAGTATAGAAAAAGGAGAAATGGAGGAGCCGTATTTGCCAGATACCAAATCATAATGAAATTTCCTGCACAAACTTAAAGGGGGACTCTGCATTAACGGATAAATAGAGAGAGAAGAGAGTCAAGGCGTTGAGAACTAAATCCTTTTGAGAGAATCCCAAAGAAAAATAATAAGATCTAAAAAATGATCTAAGTTCTAACATATTGCTATGAGAATCATTTGGGATCGTCACCATTGCGACGAGGTAATACTCCTTTCAAGTAATATAAATGGAAATTTAACCCAAAGAATGTATTTGTGATGTTAGACTGAAATAGATGCCCTCAATATAGTTTATGTTTGAAAGGTGAAATACATGCTTAATAAGTTTAATTGGAATT
>BJCN01319224.1:9496-21067 GCA_018326445.1 Flaveria brownii
AATAAAAATATGATAAAAAAGTATTTTCAGAATTTTGCCAGAAATATAAGCAAGTTTACATTCCATTACAAATATATAAAAATTTCTATTGGTTTACTCACACCCTAAACTTCTATGCTATCATCTTCTCTCTCACTTTCAAATATGGAAACCACAACTAAACCTTCAAAACATCTATCCTTACCATGGAAAACACGAATTTTACTATGGCTATTCGACACTGCAATCGACCTTATCACCCGCAAAGACGGCATCGTGAACCGCGGTCTCCTCAAACTCGTAGACTTCCGCACCCCACCATCGTCCGAACCTATAAACGGAGTCAAGACACACGATGTCATGGTTGATCCAACTCGCAACCTCTTGTTAGTCAATAATATTCGTGGATATTATTGACTCATTTATAATAGAATATTTGTAAATAATTAGTCAATGCTGTTAGTTAGAATTGATTGTGGTGGTTACCGTATATACTTCCTAGAATCACTCAAAGTCTTGCATCATATATTGTATGTTGATGAATGAGCATAATCAAGCAATTATAATATCTTTCATGGTATCAGCCTAACCATCCCTTCTCCTTTCATCACCTCTGTTTTCATCCCCATGGCCGATCAAGAAACCAACAGCACCTCCATCCAATCCACCACCCAACCCCAACCTTTACACCCAGCATACTCTGTCAATAACATTCAGCAAAATATTCAGACTCTAGATGGAGTTAAAGTCTCGTATTCCCATTGGGTCAAGCTTTTTCGTATCAATGCTATCGGGTATGATGTGCCAAACCATATTGATGGTTCGCCGGCCCCTGATGAAGCAGATTCGGAATATTCTAATTGGAAGAAATTGGATGCGGTTGTATCACAGTGGATCTACGAAACACTGTCTGTTGAACTCTTTGGTCATGTGCTGATGAGAAGCTTACCGCGTTTCAGGTTTGGGAGAAGATTGAAAACATCTTCCTCAACAACAAAGGGTCTCGTGCGACTGCTTTACAACATGAAGACATCCACTTCCAACCACCCAACCCACCACAAATCCACGGTCCACACCAACAAACTCAAAACACCACATTAACCCACTCCATGCGAACACGCTCTCAGTCGGGTATTTTTAAACCAAAACAACCCTTCTCTCTTCACACACAGACCACCTCTGCCATCTCTCCACTACCTAAATCTCACTTTGCAGCCCTTCACGACACAAACTGGAAGAACGCCATGACTAATGAATATGAAGCTCTATTGGAAAACAATACGTGGGAACTTGTACCGAGACCTCGGGATGTTCTAATAATTCGATGTATGTGGTTATTTAAACACAAAAATCATGCTGATGGTCGTTTTGAACGACATAAAGCTCGACTTGTTGCCAATGGCAAAAGTCAAACCATCGACATTAATTGTGAGGACACCTTTAGCCCGGTGGTGAAGCCCACTACTATCCGCACTGTTCTTAGTCTAGCTGTATCTAAAGCGTGGCC
The DNA here is from genome assembly GCA_018326445.1 of Flaveria brownii. NCBI lineage: Eukaryota > Viridiplantae > Streptophyta > Magnoliopsida > Asterales > Asteraceae > Flaveria > Flaveria brownii. Next base: position 10,983 of record BJCN01319224.1, read on the forward strand.
ACTTCACCAACTAGATGTTAAGAACGCATTTTTGCATGGGCACTTAAAAGAAACAGTTTACATGTTTCAACCTCCCGGGTTCACTTCTCCAACACACCCTAAACATGTCTGTAAGCTTAATAAGTCACTTTATGGTCTAAAGCAAGCTCCGAGAGCTTGGTTTCAACGTTTTGCAGATTTTATTACTCAGTGGGGATTCAAAAGCAGCCAATGTGACAACTCCTTATTTGTATACAAAAATGGCTCACAAATGGCTTATTTACTGCTCTATGTGGACGATATTATTCTCACTGCTTCAAATGAGAACTTGCTGCATCATATCATCAGAGATCTATCTTCGGAGTTTCAAATGAAAGATCTTGGTCCCCTTCATCAGTTTCTCGGCATTGCGGTTCAAAGGAAACAAAATGGGTTATTTTTATCTCAATCATCATATGCCGAGTCCATCCTGGCACGAGCCCACATGGCTACATGCAAGCCGGCAAGCACACCGGTAGAGGTCGGTTGTAAACTCAGTGCCACCTCCGGTGCACCTTTTCAGGATGAATCCTTATATCGCAGTTTAGCGGGCGCTTTGCAATATCTCACCATTACAAGACCCGACATATCCTAGGCTGTTTAGCAAATATGTCTCTTCATGCATTCTCCTCGTGAGCCACACTTTCAGTCTCTCAAACGAATTCTTTAGTATGTGAAAGGCACCTTATCTCATGGTTTGTTTATTTCTCCATCCCCATCCACGAATCTTACTGCATATTCGGACACAGTTTGGGGTGGTTGTCCAGATTCTAGACGGTCAACATCCGGTTATTGTGTCTTTATGGGAAATAATTTGATATCTTAGTCCTCGAAACGTCAACCCACCATTTCATGGTCTAGTGCTGAAGCCGAATATAGGGGAGTTGCAAACATAGTTTCCGAAATCAGTTGGGTCCGAAATTTGTTACTTGAACTTCACGTGCCAGTTACTCGTGCCACGCTAGTGTACTGTGATAACATCTCCACAGTTTATCTTGCTGAAAATCCAGTACAACATCAACGGACAAAACACGTAGAGCTTGATATACACTTTGTAAGAGAAAAGGTTCGCCTTGGTTCAGTAAAAGTCCTGCATGTTCCTGCTGATTATCGATATGCGGATATCTTCATCAAGGGGTTACCAAAACATCTTTTCTTACGATTTCGATCCAGTTTATGCCTTCGATCATCTACGGCTCAAACTGCGAGAAACTGTTAGTCAATAATATTCTTGGATATTATTGACTCATTTATAATAGAATATTTGTAAATTATTAGTCAATGCTGTTAGTTAGAATTGATTGTGGTGGTTATCATATATACTTCATAGAATCACTCAAAGTCTTGCATCATATATTGTATGTTGATGAATGAGTATAATCAAGCAATTATAATATCTTTCACCTATGGTTCCGAGTGTTTGTCCCCGCACGCTACACCGAAGAAGATATCCCGGTGATGGTGTTCTTTCACGGTAGTGCATATATTATTAACTCTCCGGATGTGAAGGTTTACGATGATGTTTGTCACAAGTTCGCTAGAGAATTGGGCGTTGTAGTTGTTTCTGTGGGCTATCGGCTTGCCCCCGAGTACCGACACCCTGCGCAACATGACGATGGGCTCGATGTGCTAAAGTTTTTGGACGTTGAAGAGAATAGGTTGAAGTGGTTACCTAAGAATGTTAATGTTTCATGGTGCTTTATTGCTGGTGATAGTGCTGGTGGACATTTAGCTGATCATGTTACTCAAAGAGCCTTGAAGTTTGACTTCCAACAACTCAATGTATGATGATTAAACCTAACGTCATTAGAGATTTAAGAGCAGAGTAGGTTAGATGAATATATGAGTTGCAGTTAAAAAAAAAGACAACTATCGTATGGATCTTCTAATTCAAACGTCATCAATTCCTTTTTTAGAAAACTGTTTTAGATAGAAATGAATGAATGATTCAAGTGATACATTATTTTCAACTCAATCATCATATCTTATGGTTACTATTTGTGTATTACTAGGCTAGTCCCGTGTTACACGGATTGAATAAATAAAATAATAAATAATTAGTAAAAGAAATTTATGCATTACAAAATCACGATTGAAGATAAAATATGATTATAATTACGTATAAATTAGGGCTGTTCACGAACCGAACCGAACCGAACCGAACCGAACCGAACGCAGACTCGCTCGAACTTGGTTTGTTTTCAAACCGAGCCGCTCGGTTCGGTTCGAATTTACAAATTCAAGCGCAAACATCTTGCTCGATTGCTCGAACTCCGTTCAGTTTACCACCGAGCGCTCGGTTTTGCTCGGTTTCGCTCGGTTTGAATACACACCCACGCACACATAGAGTACACATCCACGCACACACTGTCACACACACGCATCAAATTCGTACATACATACACATTATAGAAGCATACACACATGTTTCGCAAACAGAACCCGAACATAACCTAAACAATAGAACGAAATGACAACAAACGATTTACGAGTCTAACCTTTGAACGGGTTTACGGGGATTTTGATTGTTGGTTTCCAACACGGGGGAGGGACTGTCAAATTTGGAAACAAGAGGCACGACGGCAACAGGCTCACTACTGGGGCAGTTCGCGAATGGAGTAGAGGGTTGCACGGTGGTGGTCGACGAAAGTGGGGGCTTAGAGTTATGGTTTCATAAAATGTGAATATATATTTTAGATAATTACTCACAACTTAGCTTAATTGACCAATTAACCTAAATTATTTATGATTAGGGTTTATGTTTTTTTATTGAATAAATAAAATAGAAATACAATTAAATAAATTAACACACATATATATATATATATATATATATTATATAAAAAATAAATTAAAAATAATTCGAGTGAAACAAAACCTAGCCGCTCGGTTGGTTTTAAGACCGAGCCGAAATCGAATGAGCAAAATTCCGAGCATTTTTCGAACGAGTTCGAGTGAGTTTCGAGCGTCGAGCTTTTTGAACAACCCTAGTATAAATAGATACTTTAAGTTAACAAATAATGATGGACTTTTCTTAAACTTTTGTTTTATAAAATAACTGTGATTTTTAAATATTTTATTTTAAGAAAAATGTATTAAAAAAATAGTTCGTTGCACTCCATATTTAATAAAACTATTGTTTTAAAAAAGTGTGCTTTTAATAAAAATATAGGTTTTTAATTTATTAAGTTATATATTTTTTAATTTGAAAATAGTATGAGTAATATTATTAGTATTCAATATTATTATTAATAATATAGAGAAATGAGAAAATTAGTATGATGAGTTTTACAATCGTGTCACGTTTATTTAAGTTTTTTAGATAGATAGATAGATCGATCGATAGGCTAAAAACCCATTCATTAAACGGATTCTAATTAGTAATAAACACGAATAGTTACAATATAATATTTTAATATAAAGTATAATTAAAATCATATATACGTAATATTTAAAGAAATAAAATAATTATACTATTTCAAACCCTTTTATCTAAATAGTTTATTTTTAAACATTCATTTTAAGATTTTTTTATAATTTTCTTTTATATAAATTCAGTTTTTTAAAAAGTCTGGTTTGTAATTATTCTGGTTGTTCTAATAATACTATTTTTTTAAAATAATATATTATTATAACTTTTTAAAACAAAACGATTTAAAATATTTTGTTTAAAAAAGGTTTACTATTTTAGAAAATTTCATATTATATAACTTTTTGTTGTTTTACTATTTCAGTTTTAATCAAAAGATATGATTTTTTTTTAATTTCCTTAGTAAATCTATTTTATAAAAAGATAGTTTGATTTTAAAAAAATCTAGATAAAAAAAAGAAATGTAGCAATTAATAAAATTTATTTTTAATAAGAGAGTAAAATTTGTATGTGTGTTTAAATTACTACAACACTCTTTTTGGAGAGAAAATTAATGTGTAGATGTCTAGAAAAATGACAAATGGTAAACACATGGGTTAAGAGAATGACAAGTGATAAAAAAAATTATTTTATTAGATGCTATAGATAAATAGATTAAGAGGAAATGAATGATTGATAGTACTATTAATTATAATAATAAAATAATATAGCTCATAATGGTACCAAATCCTACAAGTCTACAACACATATGTTGGCACAACCATAAAGTTTTGATTTGAAGGTGATTGGACTGGTGGCGATCCAACCGTTTTTTGGCGGAGAGGAGCGAACAGATGCTGATATACGACTCGAAGGAACGCACATCGTGTCAATGAAGCGGACTGATTGGTTTTGGAACGTGTTTATGCCACTAGGTGAGCCCTACAACCGAGACCATCAGATCACAGCGGTCCCAATGGCGGACATATCGAAAATGGATTTTCCAGCGACCATGGTGGTTGTGGCCGGGTTTGATGCTCTACGGGACTGGCAGATAATGTACTACGAATGGCTCAAGAAGTCCGGGAAAGAAGGGTACTTGGTGGACTACCCGAACATGTTTCACACATTCTACGTCTTCCCGGAATTGCCGGAGTCAACTTATATCCGAAGTGAAGAACTTCATTCACAAGGTCTTAAATAAGGTATGCTTAGATCCAGTATACATTGATCACTGGCTTTAATATACAAGTGGAACCGAGTTACAAGATCATGACAAAATGATAAAACATCAATAACTATTATGATATTTTAGAAGATACAATAATATAACTATAATAGGTAATAAAATCGACTAACAATCTAATAAGTGTTTAGATACACGCACAAGAGGAAAAGAAAATACTTATATGGGCTAACTAACGGTTCAGAAAGTGAAAGAAGAACATTTATTATTATAAAACTTTGATTTTTTTTATTTGCTTGTTTTATTTAAATTATATGATGTTAAAGTGAAAAGGTAAAATTTAGGGTATACTAGTGGATTCCCTTTAATTTGACATGTTTTTCAATTAAGTTTAATTTTTTTTTATTTTTTTATTTTACATATTTACTGATACAATATAAAATGTGTCACCATCAAATTTCCTTTTTTACTTTGCAATAAGAAATAAAAGCAAAAGACAATTAAGTTTTTGTATGTGTTGGTTTTTTCTAAAACAATTCATTAATTAATTTATATGCTTATCATATGTTTTGGTTGCTTATAAACAAGAATAAAGATACAGAGATTGATAAGACAGATTATTTGGATGTTATTTTGTTTGATTCTTTCTTTGTTTAATTAAAACAATTTGTATTATCTATTAGTGCTTCTTTATAGCTTCTTTAATTATTTTGTATTTCTCTATGAATTTAAAATTTTAGGTTATATAATTTACTATCGTTTAATATGGTTCAGTCTGTATACTACTAATGAATTGACCAGCTAATGGGTGAACCAACATACTTACCAAGGAGTAAAAGTTTACTGGATAGATCAACTCATGGGTGTGAAATCTTAGCAAGCTCCAATTCAGCCGTTAGTTTTTTTTTACAGTAATTTCTATTACTAAGAAATTTTTCATCAAACCTGCACATCGTTGGATTTGAACCTACAACCACTTGGTAGCACCACCATCTTTGCCATTGGCCTTTTCCCTACCTCTTTCACTCTTGTCCACTCCAAGCAACTACCCAATTCACGTTCACTGTGCTCCCTTCTCCGACAATCCAGGGAATGGCCGGAGGAGCAAAGCCTCGATGATAACCTTTCCAGAACTTATGTACCAAAGGCCCATACAAAATTTCAAGCAGAATTGCATATTTCAAGTTTCCACAAAAGACTAAAATGCTGGCCAATATAAAAACTTACGATAGTTTAGGTCACCCTGACCGCTAACAATCACCTTGAACTTTTTTTGGAGTAGCCAAAGTAGAACATGGTCTATGCCACTTTGGTGCCATATGTTTGTACAAACCTTGGCACGACCAATGCGTCTATGGTTTAAAAGTACTCTAGCTACTTGGAGCACATATTCTTTTGAAGATATTTGTAGAAATTTCTTGACCAATGTACTCCATGCAATAGATAAATATACTAAAGAGTTAGTAGAGTTGCATAACATGAAAAGAGAAGGAACATGAAGACCTTAGTACTTTCATGAAAAGATATAAGTCTGAAGGTCTTAGCTTAAGTGGATCTACATAACAATGCATATATTCGGTTTTATGCATGGGTAATCATTGAGCATCTTAATAGAAGTATCCCGAATATAATGGAGGAAGTCACAAAAAAGACTGAAGCATTTATGAGAGGAAAGAGGTTCCCTAGAGTTTGGACATGTTAGAAAATGGATAAAGCCCAAATTGGAAAGGCTCCCACCATCTAAGGACTTATCATTCACGATTTCACTAGTTCATTGAAAGACAAACTTCCTATAATTCCTACGAGTCTCGTAGACCCTATGAAAAATTGCCCACACACCATACTCATATATATACCATAACAAGGGTGACAAAAAGCCAAAGCACATTCATTTTATGACGCTTACCTAGTCACCTTAGGAGATACTTTAAACCGAGGAAGAAATACCAAGCCAATTACACCAGTTCCATGTGAAAAGAGTTCTCAAAACTATGTTGATTTTCATGGGGATGTAGGTTACTACACGAATGATTAATTCCAGTTGAAAAAAGAATAAAAAAACATTGTAAAATTTGAAGAACTGGCCCATTTAATAAAAAAACACGAAGCATAGAAAAAATGACAATGTCAAGCAATAGAAAGACAAGGTAAATGAAAAGGAAATCCTCATGGTGTAAAAAACAATCACAAAACCTCTAAAGCAGAAGCTTGATTTAAGCCTCGCCAAGAGGTAGGTGAAGAAACAAATCAGGTTCTTAGCTGTAAGGCTAGGCAAGGCAGGCAGCTCGATCTCCCAAGATAATCATCGCCAACATTGAAGGATGGGCGGGAAGTCAGATAAGTATATTCGGATGGCGGTAGTGTAAGTGAAGGAAGAAAGTTTATTTAACTTGGGAGATTGATTTAATAGTGTGCTTGGACCAAGGAAAATCAATTGAATGGAAACACTCACCTTTTTGGTATTGAGGTCTCCCACTAGGTACAATGTCATAATAGGAAGGCAAGGGATAAATTCATTTGGAGCGGTAATCTCCACAGTCCATGCAATGATCAGATTCCATTCAAGGAGAGGTACATCCACTATATATCTGGCCTTCTCGATCATGATCACCCGCTCATGGCAATTGAGTAGCTTGAGGACGTACTCCATGGGCCTTGATGGGAATGACTACTCAAAAAATAAGGCTATTATCACTTGGGAGGGTTTGTCAAATGAAGGTCAAATTAGGCAGGTGGTCTTTTTGAAAATGATCCACAATGTCTTTTTTGACTCCCTTGGACATAACAAGGGTACCTAGGCATATATCTCAACACCCATTAAACATACCACCGTAAATGAATTTAGTAGCCTAGGGAAAAAGAGGGCTCTCCCATGATAGCAGCATGACAACATGCGCCAAGGTAGAGAAGTATGTTGCTGTCAACAGGCATCCTTGAAGAAAAAGATACGCAAATATGATGATGATAGAAGTCTTTACATGATATGGATGATAACTGAGAACTGTTCATATATATATTCTTTAAACATATATACTAGTTGAATTAATAAAATGACAATACATGTGACTGGCATAAAGGTCATATCAATGGAGAAGGAAGTACACTGAGTTTTAAATTTGTAACATTAAAAGGAAAAAAAATTCTATAATTGAAGGTAAACGGTGTGTTCTCAAGGATAGCTTAATGAGCTCTTATATATAGAATGGCTTAATGAAATGGACATATGTTGTTTAATTATCAGGTAGGATTAAGTTTAAATTATAAGTTATGGTCATTATATATATAGAGTAAAACGGTAGACGTGCTTTGGCCCATTATGGGGTCTAACTCGTGTATTGGACTAGAAAATAGTCAATCTAAAGTATAAGAAGCAGCAAAATCGAAAGAGTTTCAAGAAGACTTGGAGAAAATTAGTTTACAAATCGTTATATGAGAAGCTTAAAAAATTGTTAAATGGAGTTTAGGTTCTGAAAAACTGAATTAAGGGGGAAGATTAATTAAGGGGGAATTACATGTAATTCTTTGTAAAATTGTAAAATTATATATTTTTTTAAAATACGCATAAGTTACAATGGTCTTGAAGTATAATTTGTGAATATATATAATTGTACAAGTTTAAAAGGAAATATATGAAATTGCCCCAAAATTTATGGGGGCTAGTTGGAAGAAAAGAAATAAAGTTTTACTATTTCATAATATACTAGCATTAGTAACCATTGTATTACGCGAATCAGATCAATTAAAAATTAAATTTAGGAATATACGTTCTTATTTGTTTTGACTAATGAAAACAATTAAGTTATATAAAAATTAAAAAATTACAACTTAAATTTGACCCGTTCAAATACAATTTATTTTTGAAGTATGAAATCAAGGACAAGAAAACAATGAAAACTACGAGTTGGCTCTAATCATTCAAACTACACAAAAGATATTGTACTACAAAATATGATAACAATTTTCTATATAAGTTTAACAAACAACTAAGCCTATCAAACTCAATGAATATCATGAACACCTCAACTCATTCTTGGTAAGTAAGTGGTTTGAATATATCTCTGTAGAGAAACTCTCTAACAAAATCATATTTCAACTATGCTTCGTAGAAAGCTCGAGGTAAAATGTCTGCAAAAGAAAAAAAAATATGATATTTGAACTTCAATCAGAATCCATTTACCTTAGGCATTGCGGGTAAACTGAACACAAAGAAAATTGTATGAATGATTAATCACATACCTTGTGATATTAGATGGATGTTTCACTAATCTCAATAGTGACATCACTTGGAAGCATGCATGTACACTACATGAGAAAGAACATGCACCATTGAGTAAATGATTTTTTAATACCTTAATTAGGCTATTACATCTTGAACAGGTCAACATAAAAAGATCCGTTAAATATGGAACGTGAACCTGCATAGATAAGGTGACTGGTGATTATTATTTAGTGTAGATTTTATTATAGATGATATTTAACTTACAAGATTGTACACATATATGTAACCTACTAGTGGGTGAAACCCGCGCGGTGCGACGGATGTATAAATATTTTTAGAACTGTTTCTTTAGTTGATTCTATATTATTGTGATAAATCTTATTTTATTTTTTTATTTGATTAATATGTGATATCAAACATATCTATATTATTATAGAGATGAGCATATTTATAAAAAAACAAGTTGTTTATACATAATCACTTGTATCAAATATAACAAAATTATTTTTAAGTGTCTTAAAAATGGATTAAAATTACAATGTTGTTCAAAAAGTTGTATTATATAGTAATATAGATATAGATAGATTAAGATAACCTTAAATATAATAGTCATACTTTAAATTTAATTATAAAATAGAGTACAAGTATTTAAAGCTTAATGGATATAATATAAATAAATCTTATGACATTACACATTAAAGTTTACAACTCTTCATATGTCATCTTAAAATTGATGTAAAATAATAAATCTAGCAATGGTTTATCTATTATATAGTAGTATAGATTATAAAATAGAGTACAAGTATTTAAAGCTTAAAGGGGTATAATAGGAATAAATCTTATGACATTACACATTAAAGCTTACAACTCTTTATATGTCATCTTAAAATTGATGTAAAATTATAAATCTAGTCATGGTTTCTTTGTTATATAGTATTATAGATATAAGTTTTATTTATTTTTTCTTATGTGAGGTGGTATAGCTATAAATTTGTTGCCAAACAAAAAAGTTCACATTATTAATCTATTAAAAGAGCAACGGGATGAATAGTAATTTCTTACATCATGGCCGTCCGTTTCATGATCTACGGTTGCCAAAAGACACCTGCCTTATGTCTGCCACGTTTGTATGCTTATTACACGTGTGTTTCAGAAGCAATGCTCATCTCCAATTGCTTTTGAATATTTTGAAATTTAGTATATAGGGTAATTGTCGTAAAGGTTTTTGCGGTTGGCATTTTGCCCATTCATTTGTCTTTATAGTCAATGTGAAGGCTTTTTTGTAGAGAGTGTGTGTGTGGGTTAGGGTTTCC